>JAULJZ010219000.1:0-17899 GCA_032270985.1 Heliamphora pulchella | reverse complement strand
CTAGGTCGATTATCCAACTATGAACTTTTGATTTAGAGTTGAAGCTCTGGTTAGACCTTCTACTGTATTCCCTGATGTGATTTTCGAACGCAGTGTGGGCTATAATCCTTCGAGAACTTGTACTTGTAGAACTTGGTCAACCTTAGTCTTGAAAGATGAGTTATGAATATGGTTCAGCCTACCCGTATATTTATAGGGTTACAGCAGGGATTTGTGGAGTAATTATGGCATAGACTTCTAGTATAATATCCCGAACTCAAGATACGAATAAAAAAAAGAAAGAACATCTCAAAAGAAACGAAATCTCGAACTTAAGTTCGGTAAGAGGAACCGGCCCAACCGTTTAACCTTTTCGAGCCTGAGACTCAGGAAAGAGGAGGAACCACACAAGCATATATTAAAACCCTAACATTGAGGATAAGAATTCAAAATTATAAGTTCAAGTCGTTTAAGACAAGGGTTACACTCGAAAAGTCAAGAAACGAACCAATGTGAAAATATCCAAATTTTCTCCTATAATTAAATAAAAAAATTATTTTGATATATTATATATATATATATATAAATAATTATATATATACATACAAGTGGCCAACAACCTAGGAGAATGTGCCAAACTTGGTTGCCAAGTTTCCTTAACCTAGGTTAGTGAAAAGCAATCTAAGTTAACTAAGCCTAACCATGGTTAGCAAAGTTTCTCAAGGAAGCTTCCTACTTGACTTTTCTCTATAAGAAGAAACCAAACCCTCTATTCTTTCCTTGAAAATTTCGTGCATATACATATAGAGAGAGAGAGAGAGAGAAGAAGAAGAAAAGAGAAGAAAGAAGAAGAAAGAAGTAGAAAGAAGGAGGAGGATCCATGGAGCTAGAAAGCTAAGTCTAAGGATTTTCATCACCAAGAAACAACTTCTAACAAGGCAAGTAAGGTACTAACACATCTGGTTTTATACATATCAAACACCTCTTCCATTATTTTGAAACACAAATCAAAGATCAAGAACCAAAAACTCAAAAATAAAGGCGTCATAGTTGGTTTTTGGGGCAGTTCGGTATGAATGTTGAAGTTGTGAGTTGGTGTGGCTTTTTCCATGGGTTCCATGACTACTATAATCTCTAGAACATTGATATATTGAAGTAAAATACATGTATACAAAGAAAATGGGTCAAAAACTCACATACATGACACTTAGAGGCTAAAACAAAAACATGCCTGAGTTTTGGGAGTTTTGAGCTTTCTTCCCTGATCTTTGGAATATCATAACTCAATGTAGAAAAATGATATAAAATTGTTCTTTATATCCAAACCTAGGTTTTTTTGTTATCTTTTATCCAAAACTGGTTTGAACTCATTTGAGTAAGTAGACGTTGAAATATTGCAATTCTACCAAAGTGTATTGGTTTCAGACCAGTCAACAATCCAGACCTAAAAACCTTAGTTTAAAATGATATCCGAGTTTTGGAAAAATATGAAAGTTGTAGAAAACATGTATATCTGCATACCCAGCAAAAATGAGAACAAATAAATGTGTTTTGATAGGTCAAAACCCCTTTGAAACTCTATGTTGTGTTTCAACCCTCAAGGGACACTTTTATCACATATTTTTGTGTAGCCCAAAACCCCTATTTTTAGTGACCAACTCAAAACAAGGTCTACATGAACATTGTAGCTAAAATATTGATGTACTTTCTGCCCAAAAATAAGACTTAAAGCCTCGGGATGATTCCCCAAAACCATTTCAAATCCTCTATTCAAAACCGACTCTGCTATGTTTTTGCAGCTGACATACCCTATTTTCTAAAATGGCCAAAACGTATAACTTGTTCCAAACAACTACCCTTAGCTCTAAACATGAAACTTCTGGGGGATATGTTGAACAAGAACATAATAAAAAATGAGCTCATTTGGAATTGATATGATACCCCTAAACCGAGACCAACAGAGACAATTTTCTGATCAATTCTCTGAGCAAGTGCTGAACCATTTTCGTTTCCATCAAGTTTTTCACCCTTTTTCCTTAGGTTTTGGCTTTGAAATTGAACATAAAAGTTGTAGGGAATATCTTAATCTAAATCATCACCAAAAATCATAATCTAATTCTATGTCTAAGTACCTCAAGATGCTACGGTACTTTAAAATTTAATGTTTGGGAGAGAGTAATAAATGGTTAAATTAAATTCTTAAACAAGTGAAGGATTTGGCCAGTGTGTAGTACCTTTTAAACCTAAAAAGAAAGTAACCACGGTCTATAAAAATCAAGAAAACATTCAAAGGTCAGAATCGTTTTAGTACTTCACGTTTTAAGAGGGGTAGAACTCCGTGTTGACGGTTAAGTCATGTTTGCTTGCAAGGCATGAAAGTTTTGTTACCCGAGGAGCAAGCTTAGCTTGTTGACAAAGGCGCGGTTCATATGCATAGAAGATAAAGTGGGAGTGCTTAGCCATTATCTCGAACTTGAATTTATGTAAATGATGCAAGAAAATGCTTTGAAGCATATGCTTTGAATAATGACCTGTTTGACGATCACATGACCCTGTTGTTTTCAAAAACATGATGTTTTTAATTCAAGTGTGCTATCCATGATATTTTGAGCTAGCATGATGTTACTATGAAAGTATGGTTAATATTGTGTGGTTGTTCCAAAGTGTCAAATTACTAGGGTGTTCGGCCCTTTATATCCCGTTATGAGGGAGGTTACCCAACTATGGGTTTTTCATTTGTCTCTTTAGGGGATGTTTCCCATTAAGCAAGGGTTTTTGCCTTAAAGGTGTTGCGGGCTAAGTCCCAGACAGCACATACCACTTGTGCTTGGTGGAGAGTGGCCCTTATTCCATCACGTTGTTATCCGTACATTGAGAATTGAGGTTACGGTACCGTCAGAACTCCCAGTCATGAGGTTAACAACTACTTGGGTATTATTGGGGTTTGAGTCTAGATTTGAGAAAGTGGTCATGCATTTTAAATTTGTAGCGGTTAAGCCAGAAACATATTTTTGTTTGCAATATGAGAAGGTTCTGTATAATCAGCGATATTTTCATGTTCAAGCAAATGCATCAATTTCTATATTTTTGTGGAAAATGTGATGAACAGTTTTTAGAAAGATTTTTCAGTTATCTTTAACTATGTAACTGTCTTTTCTGTTCATGGTAATGCTAAGTGCGCTCTCTTGTAATCTCTGTGGTTGCAGATACCAGGAACGGCTAGGAGTTGGTCCACCATAGGCATCATTAAATAGTTTTGGTTCAATTTTCTTTTGTTTAGTTTTTAGTTTTAGCAGAGCTTCATGTATAAGAACCAGGAGGTTTTTGATGTTTTAGAAGTAATTTATGCTCTTGGGATGGTGAATACCTAGTGACTCATGTAAACCTCTTTTGACATTAAGGCGTTGTGGTTGTTTGAAAGTTCTTGTTTGGTCTCTTAATATCTTTATCCCTTGTCTTTCTCTTTGGCCACCGATTTAAGGTGAGATCACATCCCTTTGTTCGGATTTGGTGCCTTGCGGGAGCGGGGTGTTACACACACTATCACGGTACATCTATAGAAATCATTTACAAACCTGTCGTAACTTAACTACGAAAAATTCGTAAAAATAGTTATACATCCACATGTATAAAAAGAGATCCAATCCATCAACATGGAGATCTATAAGCATGTAAAAGCATACTTCCATTAAAAACTCAACCTCGAGGGTTAGCTCAAAACCTCCACAAAACACGTTTTTCACCATTCTCACAAAACACCTCATTTTCAAACCTCCTTTTGAAAACTACAGATATCAACACATCCGAATCATGTATAAAACTACGAAAGGCGTAAAAACAAACTTTTTACCCAAAAACCAAGGTTTAACATGAAAATAACATTTAATGCATTTTCTATTTGGTAAAAACACATATAATTACACGTAACACCCTTTAACAACAGTAAAGTCTAAAATCCTACCTCGGTGAGTCAAAACTCGAAGCCTCAAAAATTAAATTTTGCCGAAACGAGAATCCGACCAGATGGATGCGAAGCTTACGTCCCGTATAGCAAGAATCCGTAAACAAACTAACAAAAAATTAAGCCCCGGGCCCTCAAATCTAGAGAGAAGGTAGAGAAAACGCGAAACTTAGCTTAGAAGTTATGTTTCTAAAATATCTCCCGCGCCAAGATATTTATAGAACGGAAAAATATCTCGGTTCAGTCGATTGAATAGCCTCGTCCAGTCGACTGGACTGCTGGGCAGACTATTTTTCAATGTAAAATAGGTTTTTCAGCTTAAGCACCAACCGAACGAGCCTTATCCAAACCCGAGAAAGCGTAAAACACATTTACTCACGTTGTTCTACAACTTTGAAACGTAAATCATTCATCGAGGCTATTCAAATAATGAGAGAAACACATCATATATATATTAAAAGAAAAGAACCGGGTCTCACAACTCTCCCCCTTAAGGAATCTCACCTCCAAAATTCAATACAAGGTCCCGAGGTGAATAACTCCGGGCATCTAGCACGCATCCCCGACTCAAGCTCCCACGTCGCTTCTTCAATCCCGTGATGAAGCCATAGGATCTTGACATAAGCAATTGTTCTTCCTCTCAACACTTGCTTCTTCGTGTCTAGAATCATCACTAGACGATCCTCATAAGTACCATCCTCATCAACCCGCAGCTTGACCCAATATAATATATGTGAAGGATCAGGCTTGTATCTCTGAAGCATAGAAATGTGGAATACGTTGTGCACCGACGCTAACTGTGGTGGCAAGGCTAAACGATATGCTACCGCTCCAATCCATTCCAAGATCCATAAAGGTTCAATAAAGGGTGGTGATAGCTTCCCGTTGCGACCAAACCTCATCAAGCCTCTACGTGGTGAGACTTTCAGAAACACATGAACCCCCACTACAAACTCCAAACGTCTTCTCCTTTGTTCTGTAATAACTCTTATAACAGCTCTGAGCTTTCATGAGGCGTTGGCGAATCACGGCAACCTTCTCTGTCGTCTCCCGTACTAAATCGGGTCCCAAGACTGTGGTCTCTCCCACATCTGTCTAACACACTGGTGACCTATACTGTCTACCATACAAAGCGTCATACGGTGCCATCCAAATACTGGACTGATAACTGTTGTTGTATGTAAACTTTGCCAATGGCAGGTGATCCTCCTACAAACCCTTGAAATATAGGATACAACCCTTCAACATATCCTCTAGAATATGTATAGTCCTCTCAGACTGACCTTTCGTCTGGGGTGAAAAGCTGTACTGAACATCAAATTCGTCCCTAAAGCCTCCTGAAGACTCTACCAAAAGCGCAAAGTGAAGCGCCGGTCTCGGTCAGAAACAATAGACACCAGCAGACCGTATAACCGAACTATCTCTCTAATATACAACTGACTCAGTCTATCCACCGAATCATTCACGTGGATAGGGAGAAAGTGTCCAGACTTCGTCAACCTATCAACCACAACCCATACGGCGTCGTGTCCCTTAGGTGATCGGGGAAGTCCCAACACAAAGTCCATCGTGATGTTCTCCCACTTCTACTCAGTTATAGGCAATAGTTGTAGCAATCCTACCGGCCTCTAGTTTTCTTCCTTTACCTTCTGACAGGTAAGGCACTGAAAAAAGAACTGGATCACATCCCTCTTCATTCCTGTCCAACAGAACTGACGACATAGATCGTGATACATCTTCGTGCCTCTAGGATGCACTACAAGGCGAGAATGATGACACTCATGTAGTATATCTGCACGACATACCTTTGGTACGAACAACCTCCCTGCCAATCTCAAACCCTGGTCTGAACTCACAACCCATATTGCTGTACCATCTCCACTAGCCACACGATCTCGTATCATCTGGACCTCTAACAAACGTACTATCAACGCAGGTCGTGAAGCTATCGAAAACAAGGTGGTACCCATTACTTTCTCCTTGAGACACAGATCAAACTCGCTAATCTCTCTCAGCATGTCCTATTCGCCTATAGCCATAGCAGCTAACGACCCATGAGATCTCCTACTGAGAGCGTCAGCCACAACATTGGTCTTCTCTGGATGATACTGCAAATTAAAATTATAATCTTCTAACAACTCCATCCATCGTCGTTGGCACAAGTTCAGGTCTTTTTGAGAAAACAAATATTTTAAACTCTAGTGATTGGAGAAAATCTCGAAGTGCTCACCATAAAGATAGTGACGCCATATTTTCAAGGCAAAGACCACCACTGCCAACTCCAGATCGTGTGTCGGGTTGTTCTTCTTATGCGTCTTCAATTGCCGAGAACCATAGGCTACAACCTTTCCCCCTGTATCAAGACACAACCTAGGCGACGTCATGTGATGCATAATAGTACACCGTATACCCCAAGCCTTGTTCTGGAATAATCAACACTGGTGGACTAGTCAACCTCGTCTTTAGCTCCTAGAATGCTGACTCGCAAGACTCACTCCAAGCAAACACGACTCCCTTCCACGTCAGACGCGTTATCGGCGCGTAAAGTTTTACAAAATCCCTCACGAACCGCCGATAGTAACCTGCTAAACCCAAAAAACTACGGATCTCAAAGACGTTCTTCGGTCGCTCCCAACCCATCACAGCATCAGTCTTCGATGAATCCATTGCTACTTCGTCTGTCGGCACTACATGTCCAAGAAACCTCACCTTAGACATCTAAAACTTTGCACTTCTCAAACTTCGCATACAAGCGATGCTCTCTCAGAGTCTGTAGGACGATACATAGGTGGTCCTCATGCGCCTCCCTAGTGGGTGAGTAGATGAGAATATCATCCATAAACACCACCACAAAACTGTCCAGATAAGGATAGAAGATTCGGTTCATCAAACTCATGAACGTGGCTGGAGCGTTTGTCTGACAGAACGGCATGACCAGAAACTCATCATGACCATAACGAGTTTGAAAGGCGATCTTCGCAATGTCCTCGTCCCTAATCCTCAACTGGTGATATCCTGATCTCATGTCAATCTTTGAGAAGCAACTCGGACCCTTCAACTGATCAAACGAATCATTAATCCTTAGCATAGGATACTTATTCTTCACGGTTACCTAACTCAGCTTCCGGTGATCGATACACAATCGCAAGGATCCATCCTTCTTCTTAGCAAAAATTGCAAGATCTCCCCACGGCGAGGTACTCGGGCGTACAAACCCCCTATCCAGTAACTCCTGTAGCTGTACCTTGAGTTCAAGAAACTCAGCTGGTGCAAAGCGATACGACAACATGGATATGGGAACAGCTCCTCGAACCAGATCAATAGAGAACTCTACCTCACGGCTCGGTGGTAACTCAAACAGATCATCAGGAAAGACATCTAGATAGTCGCGAACCACCAGAGGTTCCTCTCCTTGAACCCTAACCACCACATCCAATATGAGAGCCAAAAATAGGAAACCTAGGTTACCTTGGTTCCGTATAACACCGGGCATAGACAACAAACCCTCGTCCCGGTCACCCACAAAATAGAAACAATCTCCCGCCAGTGTACAAATCGTTACCCTTCGTCGATCACAATCGATAAAGGCACGATAGGTGGTCAGCCAATTCATCCCTAGGATGACGTCAAACATGGTCATGTCTAGAATGATAAAGTCAAACTCTAAACAACAACCGGCAACCTCCAACATACAGGACCTACAAACACAACTCAACATCACACTCCCACTGATTGGGGTTTCCATGCTCAAAGCACTACCCAACAAGTCTGTTTTTAACCCCAAAGAAGATGCAAATGCAGAGGATATAAATGAAAGCAATGCTCCCATGTCGATAAGAACACTATCCCATGATCTATAGACTAGAAGAGTACCTCTGATCATGGAGGTGGTAGCAGCAGCATCGGGCACGACCGGTGCTCTGGATGAACTGGGATCTGCAAGAACATATGCTCTGGCCTATCCACTGTAGCCCTGAACCGTAGATTATCTGCCCGACTGTACTGAGGTGCCCCCTTCTGCGAATCTAGACGGTTGACGTCCCTGGGCAGGTGGTGTAACAAGTGCTCCAGCTGTACTCTGCATACTCCCTCCTCTGGGGCAATTCCTACGGATGTGCCCAGACTGGCCGCACTCAAAACATACTGCCAGTCCCTCTCCTGCACCTGTGACTGCGATTGTACCTGAACAGGCGCTGGACTCTGACATTCTGTCACACAATGCCCTGGCCGTCTGCATCTATGGAAAATAAGCTCTCTCTGCTCCGACCTTCCTGTTGAGACTACGGGAGGCGTGGGTGCAGAAAACTACGGCTGATACGACCCAACTGGACAAGAACTCAGACTAGATGTCCATCGACGCTTGTCCTTGCGTCCCTGGGACTATGCACGTCCCTCGTCCTACTAACTCCTACTGTCCCTGTCCCCATGCGTCTCATTCAGAGTATCCTCCACTTTCATGGCGGTCTCCACTAACTCTGTAAAAACCTGCATCCTGAATGCCGCCACTTGTCTTGGATAGCGGACCTCAAACCCCTCTCGAATCTCTTCACCCAGAATTCATCAGTAGGCACAATCTCTTGTGCAAATCGGGATAAGCTAGTGAACTTAGCCTCATATTGGACAACGGTCATATTCCCCTGAGTAAGAAATAGGAATTCCTCTCTATAACGGTCTCTCGAAGTCGCTAAAAAGTATTTCTCTAGAAATAACTTTGAAAACGCCTCCTAAGTGCCTCCCATTGTAGTTCTGGCAAACTTCCACCACATGTGAGCACTCCCTCTCAGCTGGAAGGGAGCAAAAGTAACCCTCAGATCATCCTCTTCTATCTAAAGCATGTCCATGATCCTGGTAACGAGCTCTAGCCATTCAGTGGCAATCGTGGGATTAGGATCCCTAAAAAAAGGTAGGAGGGTCTAAACGTCGGAACTCGCACATTGCGATCGTCGCCCTCGGTTCAGGTACGCTCTCTCTTCCCTTAAAGGCCTCAGCCAGCTGCCGAATGGAGCCTACCATTTCATGCAACAGATCTACTCCATTAACAGGTCTTTGGGGTGCATTAGCATCCCCAATATCAGGGACTGGAACATCCCTTCGGCCAGAACCACGACCACTGCCTCGACCACGACCTCGTCCGCCTTGCATGGACATAACTCTATATGAAAGCAACATAACAGGATAAGTTTCCATACAACATGTTATTGCGAATGTACAAGACATAATACACATAAGCATGCTAACACATAGCCACTTGAGATCATGTCTACACATCTCACATACCGAGGAGGACCGATAAGAATGACGCGTCATTTTGGGTAACCTACTTAGATTCCGTGCTAGAAATCACGTCCGCAAAATGCGTCTCTAACTTGGCTCCCAAGTTTGTTAATCAAAACACCCGAAGGCAAAACTAATCAATCCTAAGGTCCAACCTCCATACTCATGTATATACAACCATCATGCTAAACATGCTATCATGCCTATGTTAACAAAACGCTAAAACACATGCAATCAAGCACACGCACATCCTCACAAGGTGATGTACCCTATTTTCCATGGCTCTTAGGTATTCGAACCTGGCTCTGATACCACGTTGTCACGCCCTAATCTCCAGTGTCACGTGAAAGCTCACCAAAACACCATTTATGAAAATAAGATCTTTAGTTGGAAAACCATCAACTCTAAAATCTAACATTTGGATAAAAGAGTGCCCAAGGTTCGTCTCTCATAAACAATAAACATGCAGTTCCATACATGAATAAGTATATCGCCTCAAGGCGAACAAAAACTCACCTTCAGAAACAGACATCACATGTTTTGGTCTCAAAACAACAAAAACTACAGCAAGTCTCCCGCCACCACCGGCATCTGGGTCAACTCCTCATGTTCACCTGAAAATGGTTTGCACAAAAATCCCACATCGTGAGCCGAAACCTAATAGAAATAGACTATAAAGCTATAAAGCTGGTGATGCAATCATAAGCATAAAGACTCAACCACAGGAGCCAAAAGGTTTTCCTCTAAAAAATCACATGTTTTTCGTCCTTAAAACCTTGCATATCATCAATGCAGATATCATGCCACAGTTAAGGGAAAACAGTAATCAAGAACATGATTTTCCCTCTCGGATCACACAACCGAGAACAAAACGTTATTTTCCCCTTTGGGACACACAACCAAGGAAAATAAAACGATAACATAGTGATAAAATAGTATTCTCCACTCGGGTCACACAGCCAAGGAGAAAAAGATAAAATGAAATCCTATATACCGACTCTGCCACACATAGACAAAGGTAACAACTATAGACTCCCGCTCATTACTCTAAAACTGCTCAGGGCCTGCTAAGTAATGACAGGTTCTATACGGAGGTTCGCAACCTAAGGGTACTATTCACCCACCACCTAGTTTACGGGAATTAACCCAAAGGACCATAGCGACCTACTCTGGGAACATTTTTGGACTTCCACCGAGGAGAAATTGCGGCCCAACTCAACACACTGTCATGGCACATCTATAGAAATTATTTACAAACTCATCGTAGCTTAACTACGAAAAACCTGTAAAAATAGTTATACATCCACATGTATAAAAAGAGATCCAATCCATCAACATGGAGATCTATAAGCATGTAAAAGCATACTTCCATTAAAAACTCAACCCCAAGGGTTAGCGCCAAACCTCCACAAAAACACGTTATTCACCATTCTCACAAAATACCTCGTTTTTAAATCTCCTTTTGAAAACTACAGATATCAACACATTCGAATCATGTATAAAACTAAGAAAGGCGTAAAAACACACTTTTTACCCAAAAACTAAGGTTTAACAAGAAAATAACATTTAATGCATTTTCTACCCGGTAAAAATGCATATAATTACACGTAACACTCTTTAACAACAGTAGAGTCTAGAATCCTATCTCGGTGAGTCAAAACTCGAAGCCTCAAAAATAGAATTTCGTCGAAACGAGAATCCGACCGAATGGATGCGAAGCTTACATCCCTTATAGCAAGAATCTGTAAACAAACTAACAAAAAACCACGCCCCGGGCCCCCAAATCTAGAGAGAAGGTAGAGAAAACGCGAAATTTACCTTAGAAGTTATGTTTCCAAAATATCTCCCGTGCTAAGATATTTATAAAACGGCAAAATATCTCGGTCCAGTCGACTAAACAGCCTCATACAGTCGACTGGACTGCTGGGCAGACTGTTTTTCAGTGTAAAATAGGTTTCTCAGCTTAAACACCAGCCAAACGAGCCTTACCCAAACCCGGGAAAGCGTAAAACATATTTACACATGCTGTTCTACAACTTTGAAATATAAATCATTCATCGAGGCTATAGGACCTTGACATAAGCAATTGTTCTTCCTCTCAATACTTGCTCGTTCGTGTCTAGAATCTTCACTGGACGATCCTCATAAGTACCATCCTCATTAACCATCAGCTCGACCCAATCTAATACATGTGAAGGATCAGGCTCGTACCTCTGAAGCATAGAAATGTGGAATACGTTGTGCACCGACGCAAACTGTGGTGGCAAGGCCAAACGATATGCTACCACTCCAATCCATTTCAGGATCCATAAGGGTCCAATAAAGCGTGGTGATAGCTTCCCACTGCGACCAAATCTCATCATGCCTCTACGTGGTGAGACTTTTAGAAACATATGATCCACCACTACAAACTCCAAAGGTTTTCTCCTTTGATCTGTATAATTCTTCTAATGGCTCCGAGCTGTCACGAGGCGTTGGCAAATCACAGCAATCTTCTCTATCGTCTCCCGTAAAAAATTGGGTCCCAAGACTGTGGTCCCTCCCACATTTGTCCAACACACTGGTGACCTACACGGTTTACCATACAAAGCATCATATGGTGCCATCCCAATACAAGACTGATAACTGTTGTTGTATGCAAACTCTGTCAATGGTAGGTGATCTTCTGACGAACCCCTGAAATCTAGGATACATGCCCTCAACATATCCTCCTGAATTTATATAGTCCTCTCAGACTGACCATCCGTCTGGGGGTGAAAAGCCATACTGAACATCAAATTCATCCCCAAAGCCTCCTGAAGACTCTGCCAAAAGTGCGAAGTGAAGCGCCGGTCTTGGTCATAAACAATAGACACCAGCACACCGTGTAATCGGACTATCTCTCTAATATGCGACCGACTCAGTCTATCCCCTGAATCATTCACTCGGATGGGGAGAAAGTGTGCAGACTTTGTCAACCTATCAACCACAACCCATACGGCATCGTGTCCCTTAGGTGATCGAGGAAGTCCCAACACAAAGTCCGTCGTGATGTTCTCCAACTTCCACTCAGTTATAGGCAATGGTTGTAACAATCCTGCCGGCCTGTAGTTTTTTGCCTTTACCTTCTGACAGGTAAGGCACTGAGAAACGAACTGGATCACATCCCTCTTCATTCCTATTTAATAGAACTGACGACGTAGATCGTGATACATCTTCGTGCCAATAGGATGCACTACAAGGTGAGAATGATGACACTCATGTAGTATATCTGCACGGCATACCTTTGGTACGAACAACCTCCCTGCCAATCTCAAACCCTAATCTAAACTCACAACCCATAGCGCTGTACCCTCTCCACTAGCAACACGATCTTGTATCATCTGAGCCTCCTGATCCATCTTCTGGACCTCTAACAAGCGTGCTATCAACGTAAGTCGTGAAGCTATTGAAAACAAGGTGGTACCCATTACTTTCTCCTTGAGACACAGTTCAAACTCCCTAATCTCTCTCAGTATGTCCTACTCGCGTATAGCCACAGAAGCTAACGGCCCCTGAGATCTCCTACTGAGAGCGTCAGCCACAACATTGTGTGGGATATGTTGAACTAGAACATAATAAAAAATGAGATCATTTGGACTTGATATGATACCCCTAAACCGAGACCAACAGAGACACTTTTCTGACCAATTCTCCGAGCAAGTGCTGACCCATTTTCGTTTTCGTCAAGTTTTTCACCCTTTTGTCTTAGGTTTTGGCTTAGGCATTGAACATAAAAGTTGTAGGGAATATTTTAATCTAAATTTTCACCAAAATTCATAATCCAATTCAAAGTCTAAGTACCTCAAGATACTACAGTACTTTAAAATTTAATGTTTGGGAGAGAGTAATAAATGGTTAAGTTAAATCCTTAAACAAGTGAAGGATTGGGCAAATTTGTAGTACTTTTTAAACCTAAAAAGAAAGTAACCATGGTCCCAAAAATCAAGAAAACATTCAAAGGTCAGAATCACTTTAGTACTTCACGTTTTAAGAGGGGTAGAACTCCATGTTGACAGTTAAGTCATGTTTGCTTGCTAGGCATGAAAGTTTTGTTACCCGAGGAGCAAGCTTAGCTTGTTGACAAAGGCGCGGTTCGTATACATATAAGATAAGGTGAGAGTGCTTAGCCATTATCTTGAACTTGAATTTATGTAAATGATGCATGAAAATGCTTTGAAGCGTATGTTTTAAATTATGACCTGTTTGACGATCACATGAACCTGTTGTTTTTAAAAACCATGATGTTTTTAATTCAAGTGTGCTATCCATGGCATTTTGAGCTAGCATGATGTTACTATGAAAGTATGGTTAATGTTGTGTGGTGGTTCCAAAGTGCCAAGTTACTAGGGTTTCTGGTCCTTTATATCCCGTTATGTGGGAGGTTACCCAACTATGGGTTTTTCATTTGTCCCTTTAGGGGAGATTTCCCGTTAAGCGAGGGTTTTTGCCTTAAAGGCGTTGCGGGCTAAGTCCCGAACAGCACATACCACTCGTGCATGGTGGATTGTGGTCCTCATTCTATCACGTTGCTATCCGTGCATTGAGAATTGAGGTTACGGTACCGTCGAAACTCCCGGTCATGAGGTTGAAGACTACTTAGGCATTATTGGGGTTTGAGTCTAGATTTGAGAAAGTGGTCATGCAATTTAAATTTGTAGCAGTTAAGCCAGAAACATATTTTTGTTTGCAATACTGAGAATGTTCTGTATAATCAGCGATATTTTCATGTTCAAGCAAATGCATCAGTTTCTATATTTTCGTGGAAAATGTGATAAACTATTTTTAGAAAGATTTTTCAGTTATCTTTAACTATGTAACTGTCTTTTCTGTTCATGGTAATGCTAAGTGCGCTCTCCTGTAATCTCTGTGGTTGCAGATACCAGGAACGGCTAGGAGTTGGTCCACCACATGCATTGTTGAATAGTTTTGGTTCAGTTTTCTTTTGTTTAGTTTTTAGTTTTGGCAGAGCTTCATGTATAAGACCCTAGAGGTTTTTGATATTTTAGAAGTAATGTATGCCCTTGGGATGGCGAATACCTAGTGACTCATGTATACCCCTTTTGACATTATGGCGTTATGGTTGTTTGAAAGTTCTTGTTTGGTCTCTTAACATCTTTATCTCTTATCTTTCTCTTTGGCCGTCGGTTTAAGGTGGGATCACATCCCTTTGTTCAGATTTGGTGCCTTGCGGGAGCGGAGTGTTACACACACTATCACGGCACATCTATAGAAATCATTTACAAACCCGTCGTAACTTAACTACGAAAAATCCATAAAAATAGTTATACATCCACATATATAAAAAGACATCAAATCCATCAACATGGAGATCTATAAGCATGTAAAAGCATACTTCCATTAAAAACTCAACCCCGAGGGTTAGCTCAAAACCTCCACAAAAACACGTTTTTCACCATTCTCACAAAACACCTCATTTTCACACCTCCTTTTGAAAACTACAGATATCAACACATCCGAATCAGGTATAAAACTAAGAAAGGCGTAAAAACACACTTTTTACCCAAAAACCAAGGTTTAACATGAAAATAACATTTAATGCATTTTCTATCTGGTAAAAACACAAATAATTACATGTAACACCCTTTAACAACAGTATGATCTAGAATCCTAACTCGTTGAGTCAAAACTCGAAGCCTCAAAAACTGAATTTCGTCGAAACGAGAATACGACAGGATGGATACGAAGCTTGCATCCCGTATAGCAAGGATCCGTAAACAAACTAACAAAAAACTAAGCCCCGGGCCCTCAAATCTAGAGAGAAGGTAGAGAAAGTGCAAAACTTAGCTTAGAAGTTATGTTTCTAAAACATCTGCCACGCCAAGATATTTAAAGAACGGCAAAATATCTCGGTTCAGTCGACTGAACAGCCTCGTCCGGTCGACAAGACTGCTGGGCAGACTATTTTTCAGTGTAAAACAGGTTTTTCAGCTTAAACACCAGCCAAACGAGCCTTATCCAAACCCGAGAAAGCGTAAAACACATTTACTCATGTTGTTCTACAACTTTGAAACATAAATCATTCATCAAGGCTATTCAAATAATGAAAGAAACACGTCAAACATTTATGTATATCAAAAAAGAAAAGGAACCGAGTCTCACATGTTTGGTAGTAGAATATTTTTGTAAACAACATTTCTTGTATAGATTATGCCTTCATTGTTATCTGAACTCCTTTTGACCAAAACTTTTGTAGTTTCTTCTGAAACTTCTCTAAACAAAGTAACATACAATTGTCTATGACAGAAGACATGATCTGGTAGGTATCTCACATGTGGAATTTGAAGAGTTGGTGCAATCCCAAGAGCGGGATGGATTGGGATATTAAAAATTTATGCCAAGTTTAACTAGTTTAAATTATGTAATTCCAAGCATTCACAAGTAATCTCAAGTATTTTTTAACATACAATTTCAAGTAGATATGGAATTTAAAGTGCGAAAATTAAAGAGATAGAGTTAGAAAGATACGACATCGAGATTTACAAGGTTTGGCACTCCGGCCTACGTCCTTGTCTCATGCACACTGTTATGAGAATTTAACTAGTCCCTCCTTGTGGTGAAGATACCTCTTTCCTCCAATAAACGGAGTAGCCTTTCTTGAGAAATTCTCTTCTCAAGTACGATCCCTCCTCAAGGTGGACATGCGTTTCTCCTTAACTAGGCATAGATGCCTCTCTTGAGAATATCCCCTTCTCAAGCATAAGAGCACTCAAGATCTCAACTACAAATGAAAAACCCTCACTTGCTTACAAGATAAAATCTCACAAATTTAGTGTACAATAAACACTCCTCAAATGAGTAGATGAGTACAAGATGAAACACACTAATATTCACTCTAAATGATATACAAGTAAAAGCTCAATGGAGAATTTTTATAGGTAAGACTCTCTTTCAATGAAATCAAAGAAATATATGACAAATAAATTCAAAAAAGATATAATCCAAGAGAGTTTCAATGGGAGAGTACTTGTCACATCTTCTCTCCAGGGATCAAAAATCGATGTGATTTATAGTAATCAAAAGAGTATTTATGTTAATCAATCTCGAATTATTTATTTGTAGGAACCAACATAACTGTACATGCTAAGGATACATTATCTTATATACCCCAACCGGCGTATAATTTATAAAAACTTTATATTTTTGCTCTTTTTACTAAAAGATTAAAACAAAGTCACAATTGACTACGAACCCGGGACTATGAACTTGACGACTGTGGTGGACCAACTCTAACCATCCTTGTGATCTGCAGCCACAAAGGTAACAGGAAAGTGCATTTAGTATTATATTAAACAAAATAAAAAACAATCATTTAAGAATACTAAAAACATTACGCTTTTCACAAATTATGTAAAAATACTGATTCACAAAATCTCACAATTTATAATGAACTATTCTTAATCTTTGTCAAAGTATCACTTTTCATATTAATACTTAATAACTGCAATTTGTCATTTCTTACAAATAATTTTATATTCAGAAGTACTCATACTTGACAGGACAATATAATTCAAGCTAAACCATTTCTAACGTACAATTCCATTCAACAATTCGTTCGGCTAACACACACGCAAGGCCCTGCACAACACCTCAACAAGCTAACACACACCCCTTTCTGGCGATGGAGCACCGCATACTGCCTTAATAGGCTAACACACACCCCTTTCTAGCGATAGGGAATTGCACAATACCTCAACAGGCCAACACACACCCCTTTCTAGCGATAAGGCACCGCATACTACCTTAATAGGTTAACACATGCTCATTTCTAGCGATGGGGCACCGCATACAAGCCCACATAGAGCGAATAATATTTCTTAGTAACTACTCCCATACAGGGCGAATTCTTTCATACCAAAGAATATTATTAATATCATTCATCTTTCATACACCTATCTTCTTCAATAATATAACTAGCATACTTTTGAACTAATAATACCTTCAAAGATATAAATAGTATTTTCAAAGAATCATGGGGTTTGAATGTGAAAACACCATACTACCACAAGTTCACATAGTTCAAAACAGAAGTAATTAAGCAAGTTTTAAAGCATAATTTATGCAATTCAATTCGAAATAATACCAAGCACTCTCACCTCGACTTAGGCACAACAAAACTCTCAATTCGTTCTCGGTCCCAAAATTCCTAATCCTCTAGTGACAAGATCCCGAGATCTAGTAAGAAATCAAACCTATACATAAGTGTAGAATACTAATATATTAGAATCTTAGCTTAAAATCTTATTTTCCATAATTTAACTTAACTAAGATTTTTTTTTCTTGAAAGTAAGTAAAATTCTTTTAATTATATTTTAGAATAAATTCTTTATCAAAATCTTTAAATATTTTAAAATTTCTATTTCAGTTAAAACTTTTCTTGACTTAACAAAGAATTCATGCTAATTTAAAACATATAAGAAATTTTTTAAATTAATTTGATTTATTTAGAATAAATTTCTTTATTTGTTTAATCTTTAAAACTCTCATTACTTTATATCAAAGAGTTAATTTCTTTTGAACATGTAAAAATAGAAAACGTTGTTTAAGCTATTCCAGTCTTTACTTTAATAATAAAAACAATTTTGTTAAAACATTTACATAAAATTCATTAAGATTTTAAAAAGGCTTTTATTCTATTTAAATCTT
>JAULJZ010218999.1:0-41251 GCA_032270985.1 Heliamphora pulchella | reverse complement strand
ACTACAAGATACCATTGTTACAAAAACAAAATCAACTTTTACTACGTGCCTGTTTGGGATACTTAAAAAATTTAATTTTTAAGAGATTTAACTTTAAAAAAAAATAAAAATAAAAAAGTTAGATTGTTTAGAATATAATTTTATAGTATCTTTTGTTTATTTTATTTTATTTTTTATTAAAATATCTATAATACATTTATATTTAACTTTTAAATTGTAATATTTAAGATATTGACACAATTTTTGTTTTTGTTTTTGTGAGTATAGTTGACTTTTTATATAAGTGTCTTATAGTAATTTTATTTTAAAAAAAAGTTTGAGTGTTTAAAATATGTATTAAATTTTTTTTTAAATTAAAAAATAATAAAAAATTAATGAACTTTTCTTGAAAATCAAGTAGTGCAATTTAAAAACTAATATTTTTATAAAACAATCAGTTTAAAAATTAATTCAAATAGACCATACAAATTAAAATTCACAAATTACTAATTTGTGCAATCCCAATCCCAAACACGACGGATGGGTATACAAATCCAAACATAAATTTTACAGCTGCTCGGAAAGGGATGTGAACCAACCAGCCATAACAGGAAGGAAAAGAGGTCGGCGCGGCAGTGGTGGGCCCACCGCCTAAGAGTAGTGGAAAGTTGGGGTATTGTTTGGTAATTTAGTTTTAAGTAATATATTTTTTATTTTAAATTATTTTAAATTAAATTAAATAAATAAAAAATATATTTGGTGAATTTGATGGATGATTTTAAACCAAAAGAGTTTTATTCAAAAAATAATTACTATAATATTTTATATTTATTTTTATATAAATTTATATTCAATATTAATTTCGTTTATATTGAATTGATCTATTATTTATTTTATATTAATTTCGTTGATTGCTGTGCCAGAAGACTTTGCTTGTTCCAGAAGACTTTACTTGATTGATGTGCCATAAGACTTTTCTTGATTGGTGTGCCAACCCTACATTGGCTCAAATTCAAATAATCATCCTCCTAACGAACAACCCGTGGGACCCATCAATAATACTAGGAGAAATGTGAACGTGAGTGTTTCAAAAACCATAGCCAGTAGTTAGTAATTTTTTATTGTTAATTTTAATTATAAATTATTTTTTTAAATATATATAATTTTTTATAATTTATAATTATTTTTTTATTTTAATTATAAATTATAATTTTATTATACATTCATAATTTTTATTATAAATTATAAATTATAAATTATTAGTTTTAACAATGTCAAACTACTATTATTTTAAAAGGTAACGATTAATTTGTAATTATTCGATAGTTTTAGAGTATCATGTAACATTATTTATGTAATATTTATATTTAATTATTAATAAAAATAATTTATATAGATATAATATTTATTTATCAAAAAATCATATAAGTGATAACAAATAATATATTCCGAGCTTATTCCGTAATTTTCTGCGGTTTATTTGTGTCCAAGGCCTCGTTTGGTAAATTACTTATTTTTTTATTTTAATTTTTATTGAATTGTCTTTATTTTTAATTAAACTATTATATTTTTTAATTCATCTAATTGAGTTGAATTAAAAAAGTAAAAAAATTTGATCAAAATACTTAAAAACTTAATAAAAGACAAAGATAAGTAAAAATAAACTAACAAGTTAAATTTTATGTTATTTATTTTTATCTTTAGTGAATATTTTTTTAATCAAAATTGTTTCTTTTTCAGTTTATTTGATCGAAATAATCCAAAAAAATAAAAAAAAATATGAGAAGATTAAAATATCAAAAAAGACAAAAATAAACAAATTTCTTCAATTTAGGCCAAACAGGGTCTAATTCTTCATCTGCTCGTCAACGTCAACGAATTGAGTTCGCATCCCAAAACAATTGCCAGTAAACCTAATTTTCTTGCCAATAGAATCGGACAAAAAGCTCACACTACTATTTAAATCATTTACATTTCAGCTTTGATAGGGGCAGATATATGGATAACCCACCAACATAGATGTATGTAAAATAAAGATTAAGACTCTTTATATTAAGAATTTATGTCATAATTTTGTTATACATCTGTGTTTGATCGGTTATTGGTTTCTGTATATATATCTTTTTTCTTTACATTTTAGCTGTGGAATCTTATTTATTTCTCAATTAAATAGAGAGTAATTTATTTCTGATTTATAATATTTAAGGTGATCACACTTTAACCCGAACTATTTATATTATCTACAGGGTGGCTGTGAGTTTTGTGGAGCCTAAAGTCCAATTCTAAGATAGGATATTCCATATATTCACAGTATGAAAATTAAAAATATTTTAAAAAAAAAAATTCCTTTCTTTAATATATTTAAATTTTTTACGAAAGAATTAATATACCTATCATAATAGTATGTTTGATTTATTAATTAAAATTCTAAGTTTTTTTTTTTTTTTTTCATATGAGAAGTTAGCTTAAGAATAACAAAAATTAAACAAATTAATAACAGTTCGGTTTTATCACTGTTATTATTAGAATTTCAACATACTAAATGGATGCTAGTCTTATTAGATATGTCAAACTCATATTATATATCTTTATTCAATTTTCAAGTGATTAATATGAGTATTTTATAATTTTTAGAAGTATTCAATTTAACAACAAAAATATGGTAATAATTCAAAACTGTCACGCTCCAAACTCCAAGGTCACGTGAAAATCCACCAAAACACCGTTTATGAAAATAAGATTTTTAGTTGAAAAACCATCAACATAAAGTATACAACATTTGGATAAAAGAGTACCCAAGATTCATCTCTCATAACAATAAATATACAGGTCCATACATGCATAAAGTATATCGCCTCAAGGCATACAAAACTCATCTTCAGATACAGGCATCGCATATAAGAGTACATGTCTCAAAAATAACGGGAAAACAAATATAAGTCTTCTACCACCACGGGCACCTCTAGGTCAACTCCGCATGTTCACCTATACTTGAAAAAGGTTTGCACAAAATCCCATACTGTAAGCCGAAACCCAGTAGGAATATACTATAAAACTGTAAAGCAGGATATGCAATCATATAGTATGAACTGACTCAACCACAGGAGTCTAAAAGGTTTTTTCATCTCAAAATTACAAGTATTTCATCAGGCTGTCACAAGCCTTAAAAAGGTTTTATTTCATAAAATCTCACGTTTTCATCATTAAAATCGTGCATATCAACAGTGTAGATATTATGCGACAGTTAAGAGAAAACAATAATCAAAAACTTGATTTTGTTCATCCGGATCACACAACTGAGATCAAAACGTTATTTTTTCACTCGGAATACACAATCGAGAAAAATAAAATGATAAATGAATCCTAAGTACCGACTCTGCCACACACATGGACAAAGGCAATAACTATAGACTCCTTCCCATTATTTATCCCTGAACCATTTAAGGCCTGCTTAGGTAATGGCAAGTTCTATACGGAGTCACAACAACGCAGCCACACACGGGAGCAATCGGCTCTTTACGGATTACAACCGAGGGAAGAAGCACCCAATGCTCTTTACGGATTGCCACGATCGAGGGAAGAAACACCCAATGCTCTTTACGGATTGCCACGACCGAGGGTAAAAGCACCCAAACATAAACACTGCTTCGGTACATCTATGAATCATTTAAAAATAGTACGTAGCTCAACTACGAAAAATCGTAAAACAGTTATATAGTTATACATCACATATATAAAAAGAGATCCAATCTATCAACCATGGAGATCTACAGGTATGTAAAAATATACTTTCATCAAACATTTTAAAAACTGAGACTCAACCACAAGGGTTAGTTCCAAACCTCCAAAAATACATTTTTAAACCTCTCAATCCTCCGTTTTCCAAATCACCTTTTGAAAACTATGAACATCCACAAGTCATATCATGTAATAAACTAAGAAAAGCGCAAAATATTCTTTTTACCCAAACAAACAAGGTTTAAACATAAAACATGACATTTGGAAAAAAACAGATGAAGAAAGGTTAAGAAAGTTTGACATACTTTCACTATTTTGGTCATAACTTTTTCTAAAAAAACCTTTTTATTATAAGAGAGGTTTCATTGGAAAGAAGACTTTCGGGGCTTCAATTTGAGTATAAGAACGACCTAATTCCGAGTCCAAATGAGGGAGATATGATAAAAAAGTCTGAAAAAATGGCCATGCGGCCACGGCGTTCGCTAAGTGCTTGCAAAGTGCTTGAGCGCCTCTCCACCAGTGAGTAGCACCAGTGAGTAGCGCTCGCTCAGCGCCCGCTTGGCGCTTGAGCACCCTTCAGCGAGCACTGACGCTCCAGGTCATCCCTGTTTCGAGTTCCAAGCCCTAAAACTTTCAAACACTCACTATGATACTTCAAAACACATATGAACCTACCAATCCACATATTATTAACACCCACAGACATACACGAGCCCAAAACTACCACAGAAGCTCGAAAGAAACATTCAAATACGATTCCATCCAACCGAAACGACAAAAAGTAATTTTTAAACTAAAAATCCGATTTATCGAAACATAAAGCGCTTTTTCATGCATTTTAAGACGGTAAAACTATACACGATTACACGTAGTATCTCTTTAAGACAATAGAGTTTAGAATCCTACCTCGGTGAGTTAAAAACTCGACGTCTCGATCCACGTGCAAAACTAAACTTCACCAGAATGAGATTATGTCCGGATGAATGCGTAGACTACTATGCCAATAACAAGGATCGGTAGTTAGATCGTTGAAAATCGAGCCTCGAGCCCCCGAGAAGTTAGAGAGAAGGTAAAGAGAAAAAGGAGGAAACTTTATTAAGAAGTTTTGAAAATATCTTTTGAAAATATCTAACGCCAGATATTTATAGGCTTCCAAAATATTTTTTTTTTGAAATTCGCACCGCAACTCCCAACAGCCCTGAGAATCGACCCTGCATGCATATTTAAACTTAATCATGCATCAAATCGCATATAAACATGCTAAAGCAAAAATGCCAAGACGTGCGTCGAAAAATGCCGATATATATATATATATATAAAGAAGAACGAAACTGGGTCTCACAACTCTCTTCCTTTTAAAGGAAATTCGTCCCTGAAATTCAACACTGAAACTCAAGCCAAACACCAGCTCATCAACCACCAACAATTTCTGATGCAAACCCAGCGATACCGCACAACAGCAAAAAATACCTCAACAACTGAAACCCCAAAATCATTGTCACAAAACTGATACCAAGTATACCCATCGTTGAAGAATCAACCTTCATACAGACTGTGCACATAGGCAAGTTCCATTGACACTACTATCATCCATGAAACTCGGATCAAAATCCAACTCACGCTGACAAACCTCGAAACATAACTCTCGCCAAACATTAACCACTCCAGCGATAAATGCGTCACACGAGAACAATCCACCGTGGAACTTAATTCCAAACATTTGCTACTCAAAACATTCTCTACTCCAAGACATAGAGATTACCTCCCCATTCTCACTGTCATAGACTGACTTAATCACACATTGCAATGTACACCAAAGACTAACTCCACGAGTCCAAACACACGACATCGAACCCTAACATCGATTACACGAAGTCACATACTGTACGCACAAACTCTACTCGAGTCGTGACGATCACCAAACGACCATCGACTTTGATACCTGATCATTACCCTGCTAACGCTAACAATGCCATCTTAAAGTTGACACAACGCCTATCCATGAGCAACATAACTGAAAACAAATATGGCATCACAGCCACAAAGTCTTTTGACCCAAATGAGCCACTTAACCAAATACGTCACGCAGATAGAACATCTCATAGGTATCTAAAACCTATACAAACCCACTCATATTGCTCGTGCAACAGCACGCCACTACACATCACTACACAACTCAACGTCTCGCTATCAGATCACTGATACCAAGACTACAGATCAATCTTAAATCAAATATGATCGTCGTCATCCGACTGAGCAACATGATGACCATCATCCGACATCAACTCTAACTCATAACTCATAGATCAATCCTTTGAGTCCAAAATAGCAGAATACTCGAACCCAAGACTTGCCTCTTACACACCGCAATTTCCTCATCCATATAACCTATCACGGCCCTTCCATTCCGTTCCCAACCAAACCATCGCGTCGGTCCGAACAGGCCACGCCAACCAAGGTTTCTCAAACATCGATTCCTTCCTAACTCATACCTTATCACATTTTTGGGACCACCATCCAAACAAACGATTATGCCAAAGTATAACACTTACCACAGTCGATGACCACTCCTCGACTCTAAGAACCCTAAATAGCTCAAAGCCCCAAACAGGACCTAAGTCAAACTCACAAAAGTCTATCAGAAACTCACCACGTTAATATCACAGCTGCACGATTCTGACAAAATTCCTGCTTTGCCATTAGCTAAAAATGCAACCGTACCCACATAATCCAGAACAAACTGCACACAACGGTTAACGATCCTCAACTAATCACCGCAAAAAGAACTTTGTGTCTCAACGCCAACTCTCTTGTCATAAGAACAAGCATAAGCATTCCTGGTCCACCAACTCAACCTTGCAAGTAACACAACCCCAAATGGTTCACCCATCATGCATCACAAGTCAAACTCCGACTAGGTTGCCACGGCCTATTATGCTTACCAACTCATACATACTTTGTTACGGTCTTCCACCGCGAGCTGATACAAGTCCCTGAGTCACAACTCCAAGGGTCATAACACGGATACCAAATCCACCGAGATTCCACAGTCTCAGAATACAACCAAAACCTGAATCGATCAAGAACCCGGCATCTCTCTCCAACCGAGATGAAACAACTCACACAGGTAACCATCTATAAAGAACTCTCTCTCCGTCCAGAGAGAAAAAGGGATCAACAAAACACATGACCCAACCTCTGCATACTCCCAGTACTCATCAACATTTAGCCTCATTCACACACGTGAACACCATCAATCCGCATTCCTGGTACAACACACCTCCTAGAACTACAAACTCGTCACCAGTCATACACGGAGACACATGTCAACATTCTCATCACGCCAAGACCTCACTCCACAAGGTTGTGCTTACTAACCTAACTCTTGTTGGGCAAATCATAACCACGTCACGGCCTCGAGCCCACTACCCACACAACTCACATAGAAAGTGTACGGCACCAAACAAAGAAAACCCAATCCTGAGATCTTCCATCAAGAGTTACTAATAACTCCCACAACCATACAAACACCTCCACACTTCCATTCTCGAAGCACACATCGATCACAGGCATCGTAACCCACGATTTCTCACATATCGCCCCAGGTTAGCCAAATCACGCGGTACACTGCTGAACCTTATTACTCCACACTTCGTTCCCATGGACAAATAACATACCCATATCTGAACCTAAGGTGGAACACAAACAACCTCCAGACATATCACACCAGGATACATCGTCTCAGCACTAACCAATCACACTCTCGGAGTCTCCGACATTCCTTTCGAACCTCATGCACCCAGCACAGTTCCTAAACATAAACTCCTGATCACTAGGTTAACAACCAGATCACACACCTGCGTTCTCATAGAACTCCCACAGAACTGTTACTCGTCGCATGTTAAAATCATAACCTGAACCTTTACACATTCCAACATAGTCGTGACCCATGCTCTTCCCAGCATATCTATAACTCCTACTCCTCCCCATTATCTTGAGCTCAGTCACTTGGAACTCATTTCTCAAACCTCAAGGAGGTAGACAACGTCCAAGGTCATCAGAACTACTCAGACTTCCAACAACATCCTCAGATGCTACTATGACTACCGTCAACATCCTGTTGACCACCATCAACATCCAGACTACCAGAGAATACCTCCAGAACCACTTACGTGCTACTATCTCTACATACACCCAGCCAATGATTACTACGCTCCCATCCACTATGTTTTCATCTATACTCCATTCTAAGTACACAGTTCATGACATAGCATGGATCACGATGTACCTACCAACCCCAAAAGGAATTATCACTATTCTCAAATCCAGTCACAACAACTAATTTCCCAGGATCTCCAACACCCCATCGCCCCTAGTCATGAGGCTGCCCTTAACACAACTCTAACCTCCAATAGCGTACTCTCAATAGGAGTCAGCTATCCAAGCTAAAGCCATCTACCATGCTTCAACCACACTTGAACAAAACTCTACTCATACTAACACTTAACGGTTTACCAACCGAGGCCAACCTCACTCGGTTGAACCCAACTCACTGACGAGTTCCATAATATACTAGGTGATCGACGCTTAACCCATAACCTTACCTCTGTAACTGATAGCAACCAAGTCGCACATCCAAATCCCAAAGCACGATCTTGTCATCTCGAAGGGTGTACAGGATATATATAAAGAAAACATGAAACACGACAACCTAAGGTCGATCTATCATGTTATTTCTAACACATACTACATAATCATGCTAACACATAACCACAATGATTATGCAGACACAACACCGATACCGAGGAGAACTAACAAGAATGACGTGTCACTTTGGATAACACACTTAGATTCCTTGTTAGAAATTACATCCTCGAAATGTGTTTCTAACTTAGCTCCCAAGTTTGTTAATCCAAACGCCCGAAGGCAAGACTAATCAATTCTAAGGTCCAACCTCCATACTCACATATATATGGCATCAACATGCTTATGTTTCAAACACAGGCAACCAAGCACACACACATCCTCACAAGGTGACACACCCACTTTCCACAGCTCATAGGTATTCGAACCCAGAGCTTTGATACTAAGTTGTCACGCCTTAAATTCTAAGGTCACGTGAAAGCCCACCAAAATACTGTTTATGAAAATAAGATCTTTAGTTGAAAAACCATCAACATAAAGTATATGACATTTGGATAAAAGAGTACTCAGGGTTCATCTCTCATAACAATAAACATATAGGTCCATACATGCATAAAGTATATCGCCTTAAGGGGTATAAAACTCGCCTTCAGATACAGGCATCGCATGTAAGAATACATGTCTCAAAAATAATAGGAAAACTAATACAAGTCTTCCACTACCACTGGCACCTCTAGGTCAACTCCTTATGTTCACCTATACCTGAAAAAAGTTTGCACAAAATCTCACACTGTGAGCCGAAGCCCAATAGGAAAAGACTATAAAGCTGTAAAACAGGATATGCAATCATATAGTATGAACTGACTCAACCACAGAAGTCTAAAGGGTTTTTCCATTTCAAAATTCCAAGTTTTCCATCAGGCTGTCATAAGCCTCAAAAAGATTTTATTTCATAAAATTTCACGTTTTCATCCTTAAAATCATGCATATCAACAGTGCAGATATCATGAGATAGTTAAGAGAAAACAATAATCAAAAACCTGATTTTGTTCACCCGGATCACACAACCGGGATCAAAATGTTATTTTCTCACTCGAAATACACAATCGAGGAAAATAAAACGATAAATGAATCTTATTTACTGACTCTGCCACACTCATAGACAAAGGCAACAACTATAGACTCCTGCCCATTACCTATCCCTGAACCATTTAAGGCCTGCTAGGTAATAGCAAGTTCTATACGGAGTCACAACAACGTAGCAACACACGGGGGCAACCGGCTCTTTACGAATTACAACTGAGGGAAGAAGCACCCAATGCTTTTTACGGATTGCCACGACTGAGGAAAGAAGCACTCAATACTCTTTACGGATTGCCATGACCGAGGAAAGAAGCACCCAAACATAAACACTGCTACGGTACATCTATGAATCATTTAAAAAAAGAACGTAGCTCAACTACAAAAAACTGTAAAACAGTTATACAGTTATACATCACATGTATTAAAAGAGATCCAATCCATCAATCATGGAGATCTACAGGTATGTAAAAACATACTTCCATCAAACATTTTAAAAGATGAGACTCAACCCCAATGGTTAGTTTCAAACCTCCAAAAACACATTTTCAAACCTCCCAATCCTCCGTTTTCAAAACCACCTTTTGAAAACTATGAGCATCCACAAGTCATATCAAGTAATAAACCAAACAAAGTGCAAAACATGCTTTTTATCCAAACAAACAAGGTTTAAACATAAAACATGACATTTGGCCAAAAATGGATGGAAAACGATTAAGAAAGTTTGATATACCCTCTTTATTTTGGTCATAACATTTGCTACAAAAAAGAATTCTATTGTGAGAGAGGTGTCATTGGAAAGAAGACTTTCGGGGCTTCAATTTGAGTATAAGAACGACTCAATTTCGAGTCCGAATGAGGGAGATATGATCAAAAGAAAAAGACCCAAAAAATGGCCCTGCGGCCACAGCGTTCGCTAAGTGCTCACAAAGTGCTTGTGCGCCTCTCCACCAGTGAGCAGGGCTCGCTCAGCGCCCACTTAGCGCTTGAGCGCCCTTTTGTGTGCACTAACGCTCCAGGTCATCCCTGTTTCGAGTTCCAAGCCCTAAAACTTTCAAACACTCACTATGATACTTCAAAACACATATAAACCTACCAGTCCACATATTATTAACACCCACGAACATACATGAGCCCAAAACTACTACAGAACCTCGAAAAAAACATTCAAATATGATTCCATCCAACCAAAACGACGAAAAGTAGTTTTTAAACTAAAAACCCAATTTATCGAAACATAAATCAATTTTTCATACATTTTAAGACGGTAAAACTATACACGTAGTATCTCTTTAAGACAATAGAATCTAGAATCCAACGTCGGTGAGTTAAGAACTCGACGTCTCGATCCACGTGTCAAACCGAATTTTGCTGGAATAAAATTCTATCCAGATGAATGTGTAGACCACCATGCCGATAACAAGGATCGGCAGTTAGATCGTCGAAAATCGAGCCCCGAGCCCCCGAGAAGTTAGAGAGAAGGTAGAGAGAAAAAGAAGAAAACTTAGTTGAGAAATTTTGAAATATCTTTTGAAAATATCTAACGCCAGATATTTATACGCCTCCAAAATATTTTTTTTTAAAAGAAATTTGCACCGCAACTTTCAACAGCCCTGGGACCTAACTCCGCATGCATATTTAAACTCGATCATGCATTAAATCGCATATAAACATGCTAAAGTAAAAATGTCAAGACGTGCGTCAAAAAATGCCGAATATATATATATATATATCACAAAAAGAAAGAACGGAACTGGGTCTTACAAAAACTATAATGTATCATTATAAAATTTTAATAATCAAGCAGCAAATTAAATATTAAAAATTACAATATAATGACCAAATTCTAATAATAATCGAAACCTAAAATGTTTCGATGTGAAATAATAATAGTTAAGCAACAAAAGATTTTAGATTAACTATTATAAGTTACAAGATTATGTATCAAACAAACAAAGTTAAAATTCTTTTGTTTATATATTCATATATAGTATATGTATACTGTTGGAAGCAAAACTGTCAAGATCATTATTTTTGTAAACGATTTCTCGATAAAAAGTAACTGGACAAGCAAACGTCAAAACGGGTTCTAGATAAAACTTTTGCTATCGAACGATCAAAATAAAAATCCGTGCAACCACAGTTAATTTAGAAGAATACCTTTTACCAGTCGATTCTCCAACTACGATTTTGATTCTAAGTTGAAACTCCCGTTAAACTTTCTACTGTATTCTCTGATACGATTTCCGAATATAGTGTGGCTATAATTCTCCAAGAACTCGTACCGGCATAACCTGATCAGTTTTAGTCTTGAAGACAAGTTATGAATTTGGTTCTGCCTACTCGCACATGTATAAGGTTACAACAGGGACCTTTGGAGTAATTATGACAAAGACTTCTAATGGAACACATATACCCATTAGCAGTTTTCGCAATTAAGAAAACTTCATAGCGGTATCTGTAATTATGAAAACCTTACCGTGGTTTCTGCAATTTTCATACATACTAAATTACAGTTTACACCACTAAAGAACTGTAATTGCATTTTAAGCCATAATCTTAAGATCTTCTTGTATTGAGCTCCTGTTATTAAATACTTAACATTTCTCCCCACGTCAAGATTCTCGATACCCACCAATTAAATTTAATTACTGATAATTTAATTTAATCGGCATCTTTAAATTCCTTAAACCCTTCTGTTTAACTTATTTGACTGCCGGATAATCAAATCCACTTGTAGGGTTTGGCCCGGTTAAAACTTATAAGCTTCCTTAAGGGGGTATCGTCAATCCCGATCATTCGAGACGTGAATTCCGTCAATAATTAATATTTACCATATAAATAATACAATTATCTAACTCATCGGGAATAGAGACACATATAAGATCGCACATTTTAATAAATCAAAACAACAAATATTAAATACACGCAAATCAATAATTATTTCAGGATTAAGAGCATAAGCACTATTCATAATAATCTTGGGGTGTGAATTAATTTATATAGTCAGTATAAAATTAATTACCCCAATGTGTCCCGTTCAATATATACAAAGTGTACTAGCACAGAGAATCAGAACAATAGATGATGCTATTATTTGTTCCCCGTAACTAAGACAGGCCTACTAAAATTCTGTGCTACAGTCGTACCGATAGTATGTCTATTTCCATCTAAACTGTGAACATAAAACTTATATTCTGTAAGAACCTAAAATCTGATATTCTGTGTGCAAGCCGTTCTCTACACACCAGATTAAATACAATACAGAATAAAGGACATCCATGCATAACATTTAAAGAAATGATATTGTATACATTACTCATTAAGATTATCATAAAATAAAAAATTAATTTTTTAAAAATAAAATTAATTACTAAAAACATGGTTTTCAGTATACCTACCCTAACAATCTTCCACTTATACTTAAAGCCATGCTGCTATACATCTAACTCTCATGCCCTCTACATGACTATCAAAAGTTTTAACCGGTAAGCTCTTTGTAAAAGGATCTGCAAGATTGTCTCTTGATACAATCTTGGTCACAGTAACATCACTCTTTTGTATAATTTCTCATATCAGGTGATACTTAAGCTCAATGTGCTTTCTTTTCTTGTGGATTCTTAGTTCCTTCGAGTTTATAACCGCTTCGTTATTGTCACAATAAAGTGTAATAGCCGACTGAACTGAAGAGAGCACCTCTAGATCCAATAGGAATTTCCTGAGCCAAACGGCCTTCTTTGCTTCTTCAGAAGCTACCACATACTAGGCCTCCATGGTGGAATCAGCAATGCAGGAATACTTGATACTCCTCCAATTTATAACTCCACCTCCTAAGGTAAACACATATCCTGAGGTAGACTTGTGAGAATTCTCATCAGATTGGAAATCTAAGTTTATGTACCCTAAAGGTACTAGACTGTCTGCCTGGTAAACTAATATATAATCCTTATTCATTTTCAGGTACGTGATTATATTCTTTATCGCAGTCCAATGTTCCTGCCCAAGGTTAGACTGATATTTGCTAACCATGGCAACGGCAAAGCAGATGTCGGGTCTAGTGCAAAGTATAACATATATGAGGCTTTTTACTGCCGAAGCATAAGGAACTGCCTTCATCTTTTTTATCTCATCAGGTGTCTTAGGATACTGATCCTTTAATAGAGTGATTCCATGCCTGAAAGGGAGAAACCCTTTCTTGGAATCCTACATGCTAAAACAAGCAATGATATCATCAATATACTTTATTTGTGATAAGCCAAACATTCTTTTTTTCGATCTCACACAAGCTTGATCCCAAGGATGTGACTGGCTTCTCTCAAATCTTTCATATTGAACTACCTAGATAACCATACTTTAATCGTAGATAATGCCCCAACATCGTTTTCATTGAGCAAGATATCGTCTACATATAGTACTAGCAAGATCACCATGCTTCCGTCATGCTTCTTGTACACATAGGACTCATCTGGACTCTGATAATATCATAAGATTTAATGGCTTGATCAAACCAAGTATTCTAAGACCTTGATGACTGCTTAAGTCCATAAATGGATCTCTTAAGTTTGCACAACATATGCTCCTGCCCCTTCGAAATGAATCTGTCTGGTTGTATCATATAGATACACTCGTTAAGACTTCCGTTAAGGAAAGTTGTCTTGACATCTATTTGTGAGATTTCGTAATCGAATTGAGCGACAATGGATAAGAGAATCCGAATAGAGTTAAGGATGGCTACCGGCAAAAAAGTTTCCTCATAATCGATCATTTCTTTCTGAGTGAACCCTTTAGCAATAAGCCTAACTTTGAAAGTTTCAACCTTCCCATCTGTTCCTCTTTTTCTCTTGTAGATCCACTTGCATTCAATGAATTTTATCCTTCGGGTGGTTCTACAAGTTCCTAAATCTGATTGGAATACATAGATTTTATCTCTGAATTCATAGCCTTTTGTCAGAGATCTGCATCTTTGTCCTGAAGTGATTCATTGTAGTTACAGGGTTCGGTATCCAGTTCTGCTAGAATCTTGTCAAAAGACTCTCCCAAGAATATATTCCGATTAGGTTGATGAACAATCTTTCCACTACGATGAGGCATTTTCTTATGTCTGTGTACTAACAGTAACACGCTGTACAAAATTTGAACCCTATGTATCAACACCCTATTCATGATTTTCACCTGTCCCGATAATCCTCCCACTACGACGAGGCAATGGCATATTAATAACTTATGGTTCCTCTTCCGTTCTACTGGTATTTTTTCTCATTTATTCCAGAACAATATTACTTTTGGGTTTATGTTCCATAATATAATCATTTTTTAAGAATCAGGCATTAGTGTTAACAATGACCTTATGATCCATAGGATTATAAAATAGATCACCATTCGTTCCCTTGAGATATCCCACAAAGAAATAGACTTCTGTCATTGGTTCCAACTTACTAGCGTTCCCTTTCAGCACATGTGCTGGACACCCTCAAATATGAATTTGTTTTAGACTAGGCTTACGCCCGGTCCACAATTTTGTGGGAGTAGAAGGTACTGATTCAGAAGGTACCAAGTTCAGAATGTAAGTCGCTGTCTCTAATGCAAGTTACCAAAATGAATTAGGTAATCCTGAATAACTCATCATGGACCTTACCATCTCTATAAGTGTCCTATTTATTTTTTCTGCTACACCATTTTGCTGCGGAGTGTCAGGTGCAGTTAATTGGGATATAATTTCTTCTAATGAGAGGTAGTCTCTAAACTCTCCAAAGAGGTATTTTTCACCACGATCGGATCTTAGTGATTTGATACTTTTACCCAGACGCTTCTCTGCCTCTGCCTTGAATTCTTTGAATTTTTTAAAGCATTCAGACTTACGGTGCATCAGGTAAATGTATCTATATCTAGAGTAGTTATCAATGAAACTGACGAAGTACTTAAAGCCACCTATAGCTCAAATTGTTATAGGACCATACACATTAGAATGGACCAGTTCTATCAGTTCTTTAACTCCATAGCATTTAGCCAAAAGGGGCCTCTTGGTCATCTTATCCTCTAAGCAAGATTTACAGACTGGAAGTGCCTTCACTTACAATGAACTCAAAGGTCTATCTGCTACCAGTCTGTTTATCCTTTTTAGATTAATATGACCCAAGCGTAAGTGCCAAAGAAATGTTTGATTCATTAAAGAAGAAAAATTTCTCTTATATGATAGATTAGATGTGTTACTCATTTCAGTTTGTTGCAGTATCGGAGAGATAGGAGATACGATATACAGATCATCCACTAATGTACCAGAACAAATAAAATGCTTATTTTTCTTCACAACGACAGAGTCACCAAAATAAACATAATATTTATCCTTTATTAAACTCGAGACTGAAATTAAATTTTTTCTAATCGAAGGTACATAAAAATAATCTTTTAGAAGTAGTATCCTATCTCTATTAAAGTTGAGAGTGACATCTCCTATTGCAACCGTTGCCACCCTTGTAATATTACCTATATGCAGGTATATTTTTTCATCATTGAGCTGCCTAGTTCCCTGAAACCCCTACAAAAAATTACAGATATGATTAGTGCTTCCCGTATCTGCACACCAGGTACCGGTAGATAACATCGCAAAACATGTTTCAACCACCAATGAACAGAAATTACCTGATTTGTTCTACTTACTAAGAAAAATTGGACATGATTTTTCCAATGCCCAAACTGGTTTCAGTGATAGCACTTGCCTCTCGGCTTTTTCACACCAGTTTTTGGTCCCTTCAATGCTTTTGGAGTTGTGCCTCCCTGTGTCTGAACCTTTTTCTTCTTCTTGCCTTTCGGTTTAGAGGAAGAACCTTTTTTAGCCATATACATAGAACCTGGCTTCCTAAGAACACTCTCGGCTGCTTGAAATTCCTTAAGAAGTTCTACCAATGAAAAGCTGAGCTTGTTCATGGTATAGTTCAGGCAGAACTGCTTAAAACTTTCAGGCAGTAACTGGAGTATGATATCGACCTGGGTTTCACCGTCAATTTTAGCTTCTAAGATCTCCAGTTCATTCAAAAGACTGATCATCTTCAGAACATGATCCCTTACTGGGGTGCCTTTAGCCATATTTGCATTCATTAGAGATTTCATGGCCACCTGCCTAGCAGCACAATTTTGATCCCCAAATATTTATTTGAGATTTATAATCATATCATAGGCACTAGGCATAGACTGATACTGATACTGCAAAACATTTGACCTTGAAGCCAAAATGTAATAGTGAGCCATCTGATCAGCTTTCTACCACTTTTGATGGGCCTGAATTTTTTGTTCGGTTTCCCCCACATCAAGTACCGGTGGACATATCTCAATTAATATAAACTTGTAATCCTCGACAGTTAATACAATGTCTAAGTTTCGTTTCCAGTCAACATAGTTTGGTCCCGTAAATTTATTTTCTTTGAGTATTGAAGCGAGTGGGTTGAAAACTATTTTAATCCTAAGAATCACATAATTAAGAAATACCGTTAATTATGACGAGCAATATTTTGAATTTATTTTAATTTGGTTTCCTCTACCATTTTAAAAGAAATTCGCCAGCAGCTTGGTGCCCTGTGAATAGCATGTCTCGATGGGAGGACGTCTACTATCCATCGTTTGTCCAGACAGGCCAATTTCTATTAATTTTACTATATAGGCCACTGACCCTGCCAAATAAAATTAAATAGCTGACATAGCTATAGTCCAGTATATAATAGTAGTGGCTCAAATAGAGATGATACTATTATATACAGCTAAGTGTTAATCATCACCTAATCCCAAATCAATCGCTTCGCAATGAACCCTTCAGATGGAGAAGTGATCCACACTAACAATTATCCAGAATTATCCCTAAAGAGGTTTGAACTGGCGATACTGCAATTAATTTGTCCGATGGGTAGGAAGGTCTTATTGTTAACACGCATGATTTAATTATATCGTCTACAAACTGGTGATGGAGCCGTGAAATTTATTTGTGGATAAATTCACTTTCATACTTAGATTTTTAAAATATTTTTGAGGGTTATAAAAATCTATTTAATTAAAATAAATTTATTAATTTTAAAAATCACACGATCTGAAAGAATCAAACATCTTTCTGTGTACACGATTCCAAAGATTCTGATTTATCAAACCATTTTTTTGTGTTTTAATACGTAACAAATAAAATTTAATAAATGCACAATTTTTGTTTTACCTTTTTAGCTAAGGTAGTTATTAAATATATTTATTTATTTTATTTTTTGTTCTACATTTTTTGAAAAATAATAATTTATTTAGAGTAAATATTTTTTTATTTAATTAATTCAAAATTTAGAATTAATTTTTATGTTTTTTCAAGATATCCGATTTTATAAAAAATTATCTTAAACGTGATATTTTGTAAAAAATAAAATATTTAAATTTTTTTTATTTAATTAGAAACTTTAATTAAAAAAAACTTAATTTTTTTTTCATTACAAAATATTTTAATTAAAATAAAATTTTTCGAATTAATTAAATTAACAGGATAAATAAAACAGATATACATCATCCACGCAAATAATATGAATATATATGCAAGATATGTATATATTCTAGTTTTATAATCGATTAGAAACTGTAGTGAGTTTCAAACTTCTGTTGAAGATAAGCAATATCAATTCTCGTTCCTATCAGCTTCTTGTATCCTGATTGCATCAGGCTTTCCTGATACACTGTGATATACTAATATATCACTTGAAGATCAAAACCTATCAGAATATCACATCGAAATAGCCCTAGACCAGCTAAACCACCGCCGGCTATCAGCCATAGCCAGCGTTTCCCCTAGCTGCCGGCTTCAGGCGGCTTTTGTTGCTACCTCATTACTCCATTTTCGACGCTTTTTATACTGAAAAATAGCCCTCGAAAAATAGTATTTTTCTATCAATAAAACCAGTTCGAAAATAGCCTAGAAAACTGCTCGAAACAGCCGCCGTCACCAGCTTTTGCCACCCTTTTGGGCTTTTTCCGGTGGTGTTTTCACTCCCATTTTTTTCTAAAAAAATAACTCAAATTTTCAGCAACCTGTTGCTTCAAAGAATGCCTCAAAAATAATCCCAAAAAATCCTCGAAAATAGCCCCGAATTAGCGCTACCGAAGTACCGCTGCCTGTTTGGCTTTTTGTCGCCTGTTTTGGCCTAGCTTTTTAATAATTTTCGGACAGTATTTTAGGGTATATTTACTACTATTTTATGCCTAAAAAATTACTTAAAAATAATCCTAAAAATGTTCCGAAAAATCAACAAAATCGGCCCTGAACCGTCGCTGGCAAAGCCGCCGGTGGTGGGCTGTTTTTGTCAATTTTTTTCGACTGCTTTTGACTTCTTTTTGTTTCTGTTCTTAAAGTATAAATACTGCAAAAACTCACAAAAAAAACTATTTTAAAAACCTTTAAAAAATTACCGCGATCTGTGGCCTGTTTAAACCCGAAACCATCGTAGGTGCCGCCACCTATTCTTCGTATTCTTGGATATTCAACTTATTCTTAAAATATTCTAAACATATATTTAAAAATAAAAACTGCTATTACATCGATACCTATGTCCCGTAGGCTCACATTCGATCTAAAAAAAACTTAATCTATCACGATCTACCCTCCTGATTAAAAAAAATATAATTATCATCCAAACCATTTAATCAAACATAAAATAAAACAGATAATCATAAAACCGGAATTAGAACGCTTGCAAAACAAAGTTAGCATAGCTCTAAAACTACTCGGCCTCGATAAACCGTAAACATAAATACAAAATGGCTGAGATACCAATTATTGGAGCAAAACTATCAAGATCATTATTTTATAAACGATTTTAAATAAAAAATAACTGGACGGGAAAACGCCGAAACGGGCTACAGATAAAACTTTTGATGTCGAACGATCAAAATAAAAATCCGTGCAACCATAGTTAATTTAGAAGAATACCTTTTACCGGTCGATTCTCCAACTACGATTTTGATTTCGAGTTAAACTCCCATCATACCTTCTACTGTATTTTCTTATGCAATTTTCGGATATAGTATGGGCTCTAATCCTCCGAGAACTCGTACCGGCAGAATCCGGTCAGCTTTAGTCTTGAAGACAAGTTATGAATTTGGTTAAGCCAACTTGCGTATTTATAGGGTTACAGTAGGGACCTTTGGAGTAATTATGACGAAAATTTCTAGTGGAACATAGATACTCATCAGTGATTTTCGCAATTAAGCAAACCTCACAGCGGTATTTGTAATTATGAAAACCTTGCAGCGATTTTTGTAATTTTTATAAAACACTAAATTACAGTTCATACAACTAAAAAATTGTAATTGCACCCTATGCTATAATCTCAAGATCTTTTTGCATTGAGCTCCTGTTATTAAATGCTTAACATTTCTCCACATATTAAGATTTTCGATACCCGCTAATAAAATTTAATTACTGACAATTTAATTTAATAGGCATCTTTAAATTCTTTAAGGCTTAACTTATTTAACTGCCGGATAATCAAATCCATCTGCAAGGTTTGGTCCAGTCGAAACTTATAAGCTTCCTTAAAGGGGTATCGTCAATCCTGATCATTCGAGACGTGAATTTCGTCAATAATTAATATTCACTATATAAATAATACCGTTATCTAACTTACCTAGAATATAGACCCATATAAGATCGCACCCTTTAGTGAATCAAAATAAGGAATATTAAATATACACAAATCAATAATTATTTATTATTTCAGGATGAAGAGTATAAGCACTATTTATAATAACCTTGGGGTGTGAATTAATTTATATAGTCAGTATAAAATTAATTATCCTAATATGTCCCATTCAATACACACAAAGTGTACTAGCACAGAGACTCGGAACAATAGATGATGATATTATCCATTCTCCAAAACTAAGACAGACCTACTAAAATTCTGTGCTATAGTCGTACCGATGATATGTCCATTTTCATCTAAATTGTGAATATAAAACTTATATTCTGCAAGAACCTATAATCTGATCTTCTGTGTGCAAGCAGTACTCTACACACCAGATTAAATACAATACAGAATAAATGACATTCATGCATAACATTTAAAGAAATGATATTGCATACATTGCTCATTAAGATTCTCATAAAATAAAAAATTAATATTATTAAAATTAAATTAAATGCTAAAAATATAATTTTCAGTATACTAACTCTAACACATACATCAATTTGGGACCCTTATTTTTAATATTTTTTGTCGGCCTAAAGCAATGGCTTTAGGGCTTTAGCCCCAAGGCCGGCCATGATTATATATCTGTTGGCATTTGCGCTGAAAAATGTTTAGGACTTAATGATAGTGTAGGCGTGCTAAGACGAATGCATCTGATTGACTTTGTATTACGCTTGACTTTACTTTTGATTAGGACAAATTGTGTATAACCCAAAGTAAAAAAGTTATAGGTTCGTGATTTGCCTCAATGAAGAGGACTTCAACAATTTCTAAGTGTCTTCTAAATTAAAATAAATGAAAATTACAGGATGAATGAATAGAAGTTGAAACTGAATTTGAAATGACTTTGTATTGAATAAACATAGAGTGAAACAATGACTAAATCTACCTCAATAAGAATGAGAATTGAATCTAATCTAGCAAACCGAAACGGAACAAAGATGAACTAATGGGTTTGGACTTGGAAATGGAAAGATACGTAACTACAAGATAAGAAAATGAAAATAAGCTCGGGGCTTTGATATGTGATGGATGTGTGTCCTTTTTGTTGTTGCCTCTGCTCTTCTTATAGCCAATCTGCATAACCGCTTATCCTATTTAGTGCCACCTTTCACTCCAACAGCTAGTTGCTCTCTTCGACTCTCTCTTGGAATTACACGTGTCATCTGCACCTTTTCATTCGTAATCATTTCATTTTATTTCTCCAGCCACATAACAAATAAGTTCCAGTAGTTGCCAAGTGTCATATTCCATAAACTACTTGCCCTGATCATTCTCCAATTTTTGCTCTAAAGGCTGATTTTCTCTTGACTTGTTCTTATAGCGATGTGTGTCACCTGTCCCCATTTCCTTTCAACTTGTTCCTCTATATCCTCTTCCCAGATATTTAAATCCCTAACTCACGTGCCATTATCTTTCATTTAATATCTCTCCTGATATACCTATCCATAATAGCCCATTTTTAAATGACATCGCCGCCACCTTTCTAGGGAATCAGTTACATTGTGATTTTTCCAAGTATGGCCCAAACATTGCCCCCTTCAAAAAGTCATTTTAGATTCCCAAAAAGAAGTCTTTGAATATTCTTTCTCATTTTCTTCCGTTATTCCTTATCTCATAACTTCAGTCCCTCCTTCAATACTTTATTTATTATTTCTTCGCTAGCTACCCTCCTTCTTGCGACACCATCTTCTCCTTTATCTCCTCCTCTGTTGATCTTCTTCTCTCATCAATGGCTACGAAACACACCAATGTTCCTGTTAGAGACTCCAACAGTGCCGCCAAACAAGTGAAAGACTTGATTGCTCAACGGAAGCCCCAACTCCATTCTGAAACCCTAGTTCCTCAGAAATCTGGTCTCATCTCTTCTACCAAGTGATTTGGGTTGGGTCTAACCTTGAAAGAGCAATGTCCTAGTTATCTCTCACCTTTCTCCCCTTGTATTGAAGGACAACTACCTCTTGCTCTACCCACTCCATCTTAGGAGAGATATCATAAAGGAACCCTGATCAAGTTCTAGCACACCCCTCGTAGCGACTATCACCAACGGGTTGGTCGTCTCCTTCCCTCCAAAGGTGAACTGTGGAAAGAAATAGGCATCTATGATTCCATCCTGCTCAACAAAGATCAGGGCTTTATCCGTTACCAGGTTGATAAAGCCCTGATCTTTGCTGCCTTTCAGTTTTGGTCCCCTTTTGTCAATGCTTTCTTTTTCCCCGTTGGCTTCATGTCCCCTACCTTGCAAGATCTAGCTTTCATTGCTGGTCTTCGTCCTCATGGCGAGGAAACCAATGCATTGATTTCCTATAAGGACATTTCTTTTAGTTATCCTGCTCAGAAAGTTATGTTGTATGGTTAATTACTTGTCGTTAATCAGGGAAAACCTTTTAGCTCTGTCTCTAACTTTGAACACGTAGCTTTTCTTATTTATTGGTTGAACAAATTCATGTTTTGTGTTCGTTCTCTCAAAATCACTAAGGACTTCATCGAATTAGCCAAAGCTCTGATTTCTGGCCTAAAAATCGCATTAGGCCCCCTTGCCCTGGCTCATCTATATAGAGGTATGAAAGAAATGGTTGAGAGTCATTTCACCATTGGTTCTGGACCCTTCTGGTTATTACAAATGTGGCTCTGGAGCTACTTTTCTCCATTCTGTCCTTACTGTCCTCCTGGACAACCTCTCAAAGGCCTAACTCTTCTTCCCCTTGAATCAAAAGCCCATTCTTTTAATGACTGCTTCACTTTCTTCTATGAAAATTTAATCACTATCCGGCCTCGTTAGTGGCTCCCTTTCCTTCGGTCTATCAGTTCTTCCTGGTTTGGCACCCCCATTTCCAATGTAGACAATTCTAATCGTGAGCAGAGAGAAGTTTGGGCCAGTTTCTTGATTTTGAGAGACTTACCTTATGATCTTTGCTGCACCATAAATAACAATAAGTGTGGGGTTGAGTTTTACAATGCTGCTCAATTGGCCCATCAGTTCGGCCTTACTCAGCTGGTACCGCTTCCTCCCTTCAAATCTGAAAACGACTTTCCCCAGAAGATTGATGTTGGACATGGATGAGATTAAGACTGTAAGTCGAGTTTTTTCCCACCTTAGGAAGTCTTTTCAACTACATGGGTTTGATGAAATCCCTGACTCAACCCTGGACTTCGATACCTGGTGGCAATTTTTCATTCAAAACTAATTTCATGAGATGGCCAAGAGTGTTCTATTGAGGATTTCTCCAGATTAACAAGTTCTTCACACTGCTATGTCCTTAAACCAAAAGGAGAAGAAAGTACCTCAAATAAAACCGTCTAAATCTCGAGATAAGGCCCCACTCCTTTCTGACACCATTTCTTCCATTATTTGCTTTGAGGAATTTTTAAAGTGTAAATAGAACCCCATAGACCCTGAGAGTATGGTTAAGGCTAGGTAGGAACATATGCTTGAAATAGAAACTTATCAAAACGACAAGACCAGTGCAACCTTTTTTAAGGCCTGGCAAACCTTAGGAGAAAATGTCCATCCTTTTGAAACCTTTCTAAAACCCTTTGGAAAAGCCAAACCTCCAAATCTTCCTACAGATGCAATCACCGCTGATCTATTTAGAAAATTAGGCGTACATGATTGGTTACCTCATACCAAATAGATGACCATTGCTAAAGTAAATCCTCCTCTTTGGGAAACTGAGGATGCTATTCATCAAGGGGTGATCTGCTTTATTCTTGTGGAAGGAACATGTTAGCCTTTTGTCTGCTTCTTTGAATTTGTTTATCTTTCTTCTTATACTGATTTTCCTTGTCTTAGGTGTTACTTGACCAAAAGCTTCTTCTTCCTCAGTTGAGATCTCTAAAAATGATACAGACCCTGATGACCATGTTCCTATCAATTTAATTTTTTGATCTTTTCCTTCGGTTAACTTTCATTCTTTCTGACCAAATCTTTTATGTCTTTTTAGAACCTGTCTCGTCCTTTTAGAAAGCGTACTAGAGGTGACTTTTGATCTTTCGCTTCTTAAAAGGTAAGACATCATTTGACTAGACACAATTTAATAGTAAAATCATACCTCATTTATTGCTCTTTAGCTACAGAAAGATGATTCTCTCATGCCATCAGAGCGTATCCCAGCCATCCGTGTTTTTGCCATACCATCCCCTCTTGACCTCTTCCTAGAAGAATTTAAGGAAAAAAGAGAGAAATCTGTAACTGAAAAACCCACTTCTGCTCCTACATCCAGGAAACACGTCAAGATCACTACAGGCCGTAGCCTTCCTTTTTATGATAATCTGCCAACTGACCTTGATGAACCTTCTGAACCAGAAGAATCTTCTCCTCCTTCTCCTAAGAAAGAAAATTCAGATTCCTCCCATTCAATCAATAAGGTACCATTTACAACTTTCTACTTTCATTTCTTCTATGTTCAGACACTTATCTTCGTTCTCTGGCCTTCTCTAAAAAAATTCTTCTATTGGAAACTGATCTCAATCCCATGGAGCAATATGGTCCTACAAGGATGGATGTTTTGTTCCCAGTTGACGTTAAGTCTTTCTTGGCTCAACTTGCTACCAAGTTGACTTCTCTAATTTTGGAGAGCTCTTCTAGAATAGCCTTTCATGCTCCAAGAATCCCTTCTGCTGAAGAAGTTGAAAAAGCCAAGTTCGACTTGAAAGCTATGCAGAACCTCTCTTTTCAAGATATCCTTCATCCTGGACGTCTTAATCTTTTTAAGAATGCAGTAAACACACTGCTCTCCTCTTCTGATGCTCCTGATGCTGATCTCGTAGCAATTCGAGTCTTCAACCAAGACCTGCCTTCCTTCGATAAGGCCTACAGCGCCACTCTAAAGAAAAAAAGTAGATTATGAAGCCAAGGTTTCCAATTCTGAGAACCTAAAGCAAGAACTTGCTTCTTAGTTTTAACTTTTCTAGCAATTGAAGGATGAAGGGGATCAGAAGATATGAAGAAGAAAAGAAATCTTGGATCTCCTCAGTTCTCTTCAGAAGGAGCTATCAGTGATTAAGGATGACCTCCCTATGCTAAAGAGTTAGGCTTCTTCCCTGTTCACTTCTTCCCAGGAACTGATGGCGAAATAATCCCTTGTAGAAACTAAGCTGATCTCATTTGCTAGTGAAGCAGCAACGACTAAACTGGAGATAGAGAACATTGAACAGAACTGGGCCCGCCTCTAATTTCGTCTGAAAAACCTTCTTTCTTGAGCTTTGACAATAGAATTGCTTTAATGCACTTTTAGTTTTTCTGGTTTGTTGTCTCCCAAACTGATGGATAGTATTTCTTCAAATATTTGTCGTTAATAGAATGTTCGTGAATTTCCCCATCTAAATCTTATAGCATATACGATCCTTTTAACTGAACTTTAAATACTTTAAATGGTCCTTCTCAAGATGGAGACCATTTACCATACTTAGGATCTTTCTACCTATAAGGTAATATGGCTTTCCAAACTAACTCCGCTTCTATAAAAACTTTATGCATGACTCTTTGTTATACGCCCTGGCCATTTGGTTTTTCTGCACCAATAACTTATCTATAGCAGCTATCCTTACTTCATTTAAATCCTCTAACTCCATATACATGGCTTGTGAATAATCCAAAAGAACTAGATTGTTTTGAATTGCTACTCTAAGTGATTTAACCATGACTTCCATAGGTAGAATTTCATCATGCCCATATGTAAGGGAAAAATAAGTCTCCCCAGTAGCAGTTCTCTTAGAATTTCTATATGCTCACAACGCTTCTGACAATGTTTCATGCTATACCCTTGGTTTATCCTCAAATATCCTTTCAATTATGTTCTTTAATATGCTATTTGTTGATTTGACTTGACCATTGCTTTGTGCATAATATGGTGCTGAATGGATAAGAGTAATACCGTATTCTTCTGTAAAAGCCTGGATTTATCCTCCAAAGATTACTGTCCCCCGATTTGTCACAATGTGTTGAGGTAGGCCGAACCTGTGAATGATATTTTCCTTTATCATCTTTATCACATCATTTTGGTACACCGCCTTCATGGTAACTACTTTTACCCATTTTATAAAATAATATGTCGCAACTATTATATAATAGTGCCCCTTAGTTGAAGGAGAAAAAATCTTCCCTATTAGATTCATAGCCCAACCTTGAAAAGGCCATGGCTTCACTACTGCATTTAGGAACTGTGCTGGTACATGCTGGACAGACTCATGCGCTTGGTAGGCCAATAATATTTGTACTTTCTTATTAACCATCTCATTTTTCTTCTAGCCTGGTGAGCCCTATAAATTCCCTCATATACTTCTGCCATGATCTTCATTACCTCGCCTTTTGAGAAACACTTCAACAATAAGTCATTTTCTAGACATTTCTTAAACAATTCTCCTTCTATCATGATATAGTGTACCACTCTCCTTCTTGTATTTCTATCACAAGTCTTCGTGGGATAGCTTAAGAAAGAAATGATAGGTACTCTCCAGTCTTCTTCATCATAAAAGATGTATACGGGGAAGGCTTGTATTGCCTCTGGTCTTCTTTTTACAAAAGGTAGAACCTTTCTATAAACGGTGATAGTCTCGTGATAGATCCCATATGGGATACGCAGTCCAATAGCCATTTGTGCCAACTCATTTGCTTCCCCATTAAACTTTATAGGAACATATTATATAATGACATCGTCGAAATTATCCATTATAGGCCTGGCCATTACATAATAAGGCATCAACTCCTCACTATGGCATTTGTATCTTCCTTCTAGATGGTTTACCACTAACTGTGAATCACCTTTAACATGAACAGAATAAACACCCATATCTCTCAAAATTTCCAATCCGATAATAACTACTTCTTATTTGGCCTAATTATTTGAACATTTAAAGTCAAACTGAAACAACATTTTTGTCTCCAATCCTGCTGGTGAAATGATAACAATCCCACATTGTGAGAACCTGACCCATTTCATTTTTTTATTTTGGAAATGATTTAAGTGTTGATGGAGTTAACTTTTGACCTCGGTGATGTTTTAGGTGAGTACTTTGAGCTTGGGTATACACAAAAGATATGTTCGGGGGAGAAAACGAGGTTCTAAGGGATGTTGGATGAATACTTGCGAGAAGTGTTGGGTCCTATTCTCGGGTTTTCACCTAGCGACGGCCGCTCGAGCGATGGCTTGTCCACTCAAGCGGGCATGTGGTAGAGAGTTGGGTCGGTGGAGACTGCTCGAGCGGGATCGAGCGGGGATTGAGCGGGTCGAGACAGAGTGTTATGTCAGCAGTGACCGCTCGAGCGGTGCCCTGAGCGCTTGAGCGGTGGAGGCCTGGCGCGAGATTCTATAAATATGAAGCCCTTGGAACATATTTTGGAAAAGTTAGCTTCTAAGCTAAGTTTCAATTTTCTCTGCCTTCTCTCTAGATTTTGATGGGCCCGGGGCTCGATTTTTAGCAATCTGATAGTGGATCCGTGATATTGGTTTCGAGGGCTTTGTATCTATCTGAACAGAATTTTGTTTTATAGAGATTCGATTTTTGAGACGTCGAGCTTTTGGCTCAATGAGGTAGGATTCTAGACCTTACTGTTGTTAAAAGGTATTTCATGCAATTATATGTGTTTTCACCGGGTATAAAATATATTAAATGTCATATTTATGTTTAAACCTTATTTTTTAGATAAAAAAGTATATTTTTTTGCTTTTTTTGATTTATTACATCGTATGACTTGTGGATGTATGATTTTCATAAGTGGTTTTGAAAATGGTGATTTTGTGAAAATCTCGACACTTTGTGTTTTGGAGATTTGGAGCTAACCCTCGGGGTTGAGTTTCAGTTTTGAAATGTTTTGTTGGGGACGGGGGAAAAACATTTTGAAATGTTTTGGAAATTTTGTTTGACCTCCATGTTTTATGGATGGATCTTTATACATGTTTATTGTATATTTTGTGAAAATATTTTCGTAGTCGAGCTACGGATTGATTTTTTTGAAATGATTCTCTAGATGTACTAGGATAGCGGGTATATGGCACGAGTTGCCCTCGGTAGAAGTCTAGAAACATGCGCCGAGTAGGTGCTTTGTACCTTCGGATTAATCCCCGTAAATTAAGTGGTTAGGTGCTTTGTACCATTGGGTTTCGGGCCCGTAAATTAAGCAGTTTCGTTGTGGTGGCTCCATATAGAACTTGTCGTTATCTAACCGGTCCTAAAATGATTAGGGATTAGGTAATGGATAGGAGTTTATAGTTGTTATCTCTGTCCCATTGACAGAGTTGGTACGTACGATTCATTCTTCTTTTTCCTCAGTTGTATGATCTGATAGGGAACAACATTTTTGGTTACTATTTTTCTTTAACTATGGCATGTTATCTGCATGGTAGATATGCATGGTTTTATGGATGGAAACTGTGAGGTTTTATGAAGTAAAACCGTTTTGAGGCTCGTGTTAGTCTGATGGAAAACTTGTGATTTTTGGGATGAAAAACCCTTTTAGCTCATGTGGTTGAGTCTTTATACTTATGATTGCATAACTTGCTTTACGACTTTATAGTCTGTTTCTATTGGGCTTCGCCTCACGTTGTGGGATTTTGTTGTAAAACTTTTTTCAGGTGAACGTGGTCCTGTAGGTTGACCTTAGGGTGCCCGGAGGTAGCTGATGACAAGACTTCTATTTTGTCTTGATACGTTGTTTATACATTTCTGTATATGTTTCATGTTGGATATAATATGTTCTAATGCGTATATAATTCTTATGTAATTCTTAACGATGTATGCATGTTTATGCTTTTGAGAGAACCATGGGTTAGTTGTTATTTTCCGTAGTTTTTTACTACGCTTTTCGTTGTTGGGTTTAAGGGTTTACAAACAGAGTTTTCCAATGGTTTATGCTTTATTTAAACTCTTATGCTTCGAGGGCGATTTTGGAACGGCCCAAGCTTCTTTTAAAACGAAAAGATTTTCTTATACAAAATGTTTATTTTGTTTTTCTTAAATGCTTGGTTGTGGGGCCGTAATCGTAGTCTTTTGGGCTACTTTTTTAAATCAAGTGAACCCTCGGTAGTACGTTTTTATAAAGATTTTAGCCTCGTTTGGGCTTTATAGTTTTTCATCCGTTTGTTTAGGAAGTTTGGTGGTTGTTTGTGGGCTTTTTGCATGATCTAGAGTTTGGAGCATGACAACTTGGTATCAGAGTTCTGAGTTCGAATACCTATGAGCCGTGGGAAGAGAGTGCGTCACCTTGTGAGGATGTGTGTGTGCTTGGCTGCGTGTGTTTATGTTTAAACATGAGCATGTTAGTTGTTGAGCATGTTGATGCTATGTATATGTGAGCATGGAGGTTGGACCTTAGGATTGATTAGTCTTGTCTTCGGGCATTTGGATTAACAAACTTGGGATCCAAGTTAGAAACTCATTTCGCGGACGTGATTTCTAGCAAGGAATCTAAGTAGATTATCCAAAATGACGCGTTATTTTTATCGGTTCTCCTCCGTATCGGTGTTGTGTCTGCATAATCGTTGTGGCTATGTGTTAGCATGATTATGTGGTATGTGGTAGATGTGGTAGATATAACATGATCGATTGACCTTAGGTTGTCGTGTTTCATGTTTTTCTTATATATAACCTGTACACCCTTTGAGACGACGAGACTGCGATTTGAGTCTTGCATGTGCGATTTGGTTGCTATCAGTTGCAGAGGTAAGGTTATGGGTTGAGCGTTGACTGCTTGGTGTGTTCTGGAGCTCATCGGTTAGTTGGGTTAGCCGTGTAAGGTTGGCCTCGGTTGGTAAATTGTTGAGTGTTTGCATGAGCAGAGTTTTGTTCGGGTGTAGTCGAAGCAGGGTTGATGGCTTTAGCTTTGGTAGATGGCTCCCTTTGTGAGCATGCTACCGAAAGTTGTAATTGTGTTATGGATGGCCAGTGAGTACGGGTGATAGGATGTTGGAGACCCTGGGAGATCAGTTGTTATGACTGGTTATATTGATCGTGATAATCCCTTACGGTTAAGGTTTGATGTACGTGGTTCTGGCCGTGTGATGGATTAGGTACGTCGTGAGTTATGCTATGTCATGATCCGTGTACTCAAGATGAAGTATATACGGGAACATAGTGGATGGCAATGTGATAATCCTCGGCTTGGTGTATGTAGAGATAATAGAATGTGAGTGGTTCTGGAGATATTCCCCGGTAGTCAGGATGTTGTTGGTAGTCAGAGTCATGTCTAATGACCTTGGAAGTTGTATACCTTCTTGGGATTTGAGAATTGAGTTCCGACTGAGTGAGGTCAAGGTTCTAGGGACGAGTATGAGTTGCAGATATGCTGGGAAGAGCATGGGCCGCGATTGTGTTGGAATGTGTAAGGGTTCAGGTTATGATTCTAACATGTGACGATTAGCAGTTCTGTGAGATTCCTACGAGAACGCAAGTTTATGGTTTGGTCGTTATCCTAGTGATCAGGAGTTTGTGTTTGGGAACCGTGTTAGCTGCACGTGGTTGGCTTAGTGTTATGATGGTGCATCCTGAGTATGATATGTCCGGAGGTTGTTTGTGTTACACCTTGTTCAGAAATGGGTATGTTGTTTATCTATGGGAATGAAGTGTGGAGTGATGTGGTTGTGGTTTGCCTAGTAGGAGTTAGGTCAGTAAGCACGACCTAGTGGAGTGAGATTTTAGCGCAATGGGAATGTTGACGTGTGTCTCCGTGCATGATTGGAGACAAGCTCGTAGTCCTATGGGATGTGTTGTACAAGTTATGAGGATTGATGGTATTCGTATATGTTCAAATGAGGTCTAAGTGTTGAGAGCTAGGTGTACCTGATGATTCGAGTACTGTGATCGCAGTTGACGGCAGCTGTTGATTGTGGTCGATATGGCTTCAAGGTAAGGTTCACAGGGTTCTTGAGAGACCAAGTGTTGATGAGTACTGGGAGTACATAGAGATTGGGTCATAGGTTTTGTTGACCCTTTTCTTTTTCTGGATGAAGAGAGAGTGTCTTTGTAGATGGTTGTCTGGTGTGAGTTGTTTCATCTTAGTTGGATGGAGATGTCGGGTTCTTTGATCGATTCAGGTTTTGGTTGTGTTTTGAGACTATGGAATCTCAGTGGATTTTGTGTCCGTGTTAAGATCCTTCAACTGTGCCTCGGAGATTTGTATCGTCGTGTTTGGGTGATTGTAAGATGGATTCTTTATGGCTTCGACACGTGGTACAAGATGCTCTACATCCAGGCGTCTATGTGTTTGTTACTTGGGATCCGATTGCTCCCGCGGTTGGGGACCGTAAAGAATCGCATGATGGGATTAGTATTATCTCGCAGTGGAAGATCGTAAGAGAGTACGTTTGAGTGTGGTAAATATGATAGGTCGCGGTAACCTAGTCAGGGTGACTTGTTGATATGATGGTTTAACCATTTGGGTTGTGGTCCTTGTGAGGTCAAATTGGTAGACCAGGAATGCTTTTGCTTGTTCTTATTCACAAGGGAATTGGTGTTGAGATGTGGTGTTCTTTCTATAGTGATCAGCTGAGAATCGTTAACCGTTGTGTGCAGCCTGTTCTAAATTATGTGGGTACGGTTGCATTTTTAGCTTTTGGCTGAGTGGGAATTTTATCGGCGTAGTCCAGTTGGGATATTCGCATGTGAGTTTTTGATAGACTTTTTGTGAGTATGGTTTTTGTTATGTTTGAAGACTTGGAATTGTTCAGGGTTCTTAGAGTAGAGGAGTGGTTATCGACTGTGGTAAGCATTGTGCTTTGGCATAACAATTTGTTCAGATGGTGGTCCCAAGAGTATGCTAAGGTACGAGTTAGAAAGGGATTTGATGCTTGAGAAGCCTTGGTTGGCATAGCGTGTTCGGACTGACACAATTGTTAATTGGGATCGAAAGGGCCGTGATGAGTTCTATAGCTGAGGACATGGCGAAGTGTAAGATGTAAGTCTTGGATGTTTGTGTTGTTGCTCGCGGATGGGGGTCATGTTACCCTCTGTGATGGCGTTGTTAGCATCGGTAGGGTAACAAGGTAGTATCAATGTCTGTGGTCGTCTGGTGATCATCAAAACTTGAGTAAAGTTATACATGGAGCTTGTAACTTCTTATGATCGATGTCAGAATTAGACGTCGTATGTTTGGACTTATGGAATTAGTCCTTGGTGTGCATGGTGAGATGCAAGTGAGCCAATTTGTGGCAGTAAGAATGAAGGGATGGTAGTCTCAATGTTCGGGCATAGAGAGTGGTTGAGATCAAGTTCCATGATGGATGGGTCTTGTGCGATGCATTGTCACTGGAATGGATCGTGTTCGGCTATAGTTATGTTTTGAGGTTTGGCAGCGTGAGTTGGATCTTGATCCGATGTTTAGGAATGTTTCATGGATGACAGTAGTGTCAGTGGGACTTGCCTATGTGAACAGTTTGTGTAGGCCCATGTGAACAGTTTGTGTGGAGATCGAAGCTTCAAATCGTGTTTACCTCGTGTGACGACAGGTTTAAAATTTCAGTTGTTAGAGCATTTCTGCTGTTGTGTGGTACTGCTGGGTTCGCATAAGAGATTGTTGAGGAGGGCTGGTGTTTGGCTTGAGATTTAGTGTTGAATTTTGAAGACGAAATTCCTCTCAGAGGGGGAGAGTTGTGAGACCCTGACTCGTTTTATTATTTTTTTTAAAAATGATTTAAGTGTTGATGGAGTTAACTTTTGACCTCGGTGATATTTTAGGTGAGTACTTTGAGCTTGAGTATGCATGAAAGATATATTCGGGGAAGAAAACGAGGTTCTAAGGGATGTTGGACGAATACATGCGAGAAGTGTTGGGTCCTATTCTTGGGTTTTCACCTAGCGACGGTCGCTCGAGCGGTGGCCTGTCCACTCGAGCGGGCATGTGGCAGAGAGTTGGGTCGGTGGAGACCGCTCGAGCGGGTCGAGACAGTGTGTTATGTCGACAGTGACCGCTCAAGCAGTGCCCTGAGCGCTCGAGCAGTGGAGGCCTGACGCGAGATTCTATAAATATCAAGGCCTTGGAAGATATTTTGGAAAAGTTAGCTTCTAAGCTAAGTTTTGATTTTCTCTGCCTTCTCTCTCTCTAGATTTTAATGGGCCCGGGGCTCGATTTTCAGTAATCTGATAGTGGATCCGTGATATTGGTGTCGACGGTTTCGCATCTATCTGGACAGAATTTTGTTTCGTTGAGATTTAGTTTTCGAGATGTCGAGCTTTTGGCTCAGCGAGATAGGATTCTAGACCCTATTGTTGTTAAAGAGTGTTTTATGTAATTATATGTATTTTTATCAGATAAAAAATATATTAAATGTCATATGTATGTTTAAACCTTATTTTTTGGATAAAAAAGTATATTTTTTGCTTTTCTTGATTTATTACATCGTATGACTTGTGGATGTATGGTTTTTGAAAGTGGTTTTGAAAATGGTAGTTTTGTGAAAATCTGGACACTTTGTGTTTTGGAGGTTTGGAGCTAACCCTCGGGGTTGAGTTTCAGTTTTGAAACGTTTTATTGGGAACGGGGCAAAAACATTTTGAAATGTTTTGGAAATGTTGTTTGATCTCCATGTTTTATGGATGGATCTTTATACATGTTTAATGTATATTTTGTGAAAATATTTTCGTAGTCGAGCTACGGGTTGGGTTTTTTTGAAATGATTCTCTAGATGTACTGGGATAGTGGGTATATGGAATGAGTTGCCCTCGGTGGAAGTCTGGAAACATGCGCAGAGTAGGTGCTATGTACCTTTGGGTTAATCCTCGTAAATTATGTGGTTAGGTGCTTTGTACCCTAGGGTTTCGGGCCGGTAAATTAAGCAGTTTCGTTGTGGTGGTTCTGTATAGAACTTGTCGTTATCTAACCAGTCCTAAAATGATTAAGGATTAGGTAATGGACATGAGTCTATAGTTGTTACCTCTGTCCCATTGACAGAGTCGGTACATAGGATTCATTTTTCTTTTTTCTCGATTGTATGATCCGAGAGGAAACATTTTTGGTTACTATTTTTCTTTAACTATGGCATGTTATTTGCATGGTAGATATGCATGGTTTTAAGGATGAAAACTGTGGGGTTTTATGAAGTAAAACCGTTTTGAGGCTCGTGTTAGCCTGATGGAAAATTTATGGTTTTTGGGATGAAAAACCCTTTTGGCTCCTTTGGTTAAGTCTTTATGCTTATGACTGCATAGCCTGCTTTACGGTTTTATAGTCTGTTTCTATTGGGTTTCGGCTCACGTTATGAGATTTTGTTGTAAAACCTTTTTCAGGTAAACGTGGTCCTATAGGTTGACTTTCAGGTGCCCGGAGGTGGCTGATGACAAGACTTTTATTTTGTCTTGATAGGTTGTTTATACCTTTCTGTATATGTTTCATGTTGGATATAATATGTTGTAATGCGTTTATAATTCTTATGTAATTCTTAATGATGTATGCATGTTTATGCTTTCAAGAGAATCATGGGTTGGTTATTATTTTTTTTAGTTTTCTTACTACGCTTTTCGTTGTTGGGTTCAACAGTTTACAAACGGAGTTTTCAAATCGTTTATGCTTCATTTAAACTCTTGTGCTACGAGGGCAATTTTGGAAAGGCCCAAGCTTGTTTTAAAATGAAAGATTTTCTTATACAAAATGTTTATTTTGTTTTTCATAAAGGCTTGGTTATGGGACCGTAATCGTAGTTTTTTGGGCTACTCTTTTAAATCAAGTGAACCCTCGGTAGTACGTTTTTATAAAGGTTTTAGCCTCGTTTGGCCTTTATAGTTTTTCATCCGTTTGTTTGGGCAGTTTGGTGATAGTTTTTCATCCGTTTGTTTAGCCTCGGGGGATGACACACATCCTGCCACATTCTCTGTTCGGTTACCATCAAAATAAAGTGTCTACTGTACGAAATTAATCATGGATATATTCATTCCTATCTCCATTTCTTCTTTCCCTTCTAGGCAAGGGTGATCTGCTAAGAAGTTAGCCAAAGCCTGTCCTTTGACGACCTTTTATGGTATGCACTAAAATGAAAATTTCATTAATGCTAAAGACTATTTGCCAAGTCGTCCTTTAAAGAATGGCCGAGATAACATATATTTGATTAAATCGTTACAACATATCAAATAGACTGGCACTGGCAGTATATAATGCCTCAATTTTGAAGCAGCAAAATATAAAGCAAGGCATTACTTCTCAGTTGGAGAGTATATACATTCTGTGGGAGTCAACATTCTGCTCAGATAATATTTCGCCTGTTCCTTTCCTGTCTCATTGTCTTGGGCCAAGAGGCTTTCCAGTGATCGTTCTCAAACTAAAATATAAAGTTTCATTGCCTTCTCTTTGATTAGTCGGCTAAGCACCGGTGGGCTAGCAAGATACTTTTAATGTCATCAAAAGCTTGCGGGTGACATGGGTCCCATCTGAATTCTTCTTGGCCTTTTAATTTCAACAGTCCTGAAAACACCTGGATTTTTCCTACCAAATTGGAAATAAACCTCCGAAGGAAATTGATCTTTCGTAGAAAGCATTGTAATTCTTTCTTACAAGTAGGTGGCCTTGCTTCCATTATTGACCTAGCTTTGTTGTTATCTACTTCTATTCCTCGTTGATGTATTAGAAACCCAAGAAAATTCCCTACTGTCACCCCAAACACACATTTTAAAGGATTCATCTTTAATTGGTATTTTCTCATGCGTTCAAGAGCTATGACCAGATTTTTAAGATGCTGAGAATATGAATCAGATTTTATTACAACATCATCAATGTAAATCACCATGAATCTTCGAATCATATCGTGAAAAATAGCGTTCATAGCACGTTGGTATGTAACCCCTATGTTCTTCAAGCCGAATGGCATCACAATCCATTCATAAGATCCCAAAGCTGTTGGACACATAAAAGCAGTTTTAGGCGTGTCTTCCTCCGCGATAAAAATCTAATTATATCCCGAATGACTATCCTCTAGCACAATCAAGATAGGCGCAGTGGTCAACCTCTCCTTCAATGTCTGGAAGGTGAACTCACAACTGTCGTTCTACATTAACTTGATTCCTTTCTGCGTAAGGCGTGTTATAGACGTTGCAAGCCTAGAGAAGTCTTTCACGAGCCAACGGTAGTAACCCGCCAAACCCAAGAAACTCTGAATCTTAAATATGCTCTTCAGCCTCTCCCAATCTATCACGGCTTCTATCTTAGAAAGAATCCACCACCACCCCGCAACAACTGTAAAGCAATCTAAAGATGTTCCTTATGCGCCTCCTTCGATGGTGAATAAATGAGAATGCCATCCACAAATACTATCACGAACCTATCGAGGTACGGGTGAAAGATATAATTCATGAGACCCATGAACGTCGCCAGTGTATTAGTTAGTCCAAATAGTATAACTAGAAACTCGAAATGCCCATAACAGGCATGATATCTTGAAAAAAAAAATATAATTAATTAAATTGAATTAATAAATAAATAAATAACTATAATAATAATGGAATTAATAAAAATCGGTTACGACCGTTACAAATTTAATACGGAAGTCATAATGCTCCATAATACCCATTTAAAATTTATAATATATATATTATACACACACACACACACACACACACACACATATATATATATATATATATATTTGAATTGCTCTGTTTGGTTTAATTTTTTCCTCTAGCATTTTTTGTGTTTTTTTTTCATTTTTTAGGAACTTTTTTGATTTTATGAGCTAATTCTTTTACTTTCTCAATTCATCATGATAAAACAAATATAAAAATATAGCATTTTGAAAAAAGTTTTAAAAAAATTCACTAAAGACAAAAAAAAATCACATAATAATCTTAAAGTATAGCTTTTTTCGTCTTATCTGAACTTTTTTATTTTTTGATCAAATTTTTTTACTTTTTTAATATCTTATTATGAGAGATCTAAAACATATTATCGTTTGAACTAATATAGAAAAGCTTCACTAAAAGATAAAAAAAGAGTCATAAAAAAAAAGCTATTCTACACTGTGCTTATTCAGCTTCCTTTGGCTCGTGGCTTAAACTTATTTTTTAGTCCTTTTATTTTGATTTTTAAAAATTTAAAACATAAAAAGTTATATTTTGTCTTAGTAATGACAGTTTAAAACGATCTATTAACAATTTTTTTATGGTAATTTGACTTAAAATTTGAGTTATAAAAAAATATCTTTTTCAATCGACGTGGATAATGAGAAAGACTTAAATAAAATCAAGCAATTGTGCTATGATTCAATACTTTGTTTAAGAATTCTTTAAATTTAAAAATGATATATTTCATATAAAAGTGCAAAGAGAATGAACTAGTCAAAAAATATTTTGTTAATATAAAAATTCGACGAGATCAATGAATGAACTAGAAACTACGCTAATTGAGCAAAAAAGTTCTTACTAAAATTATGTTAGGCTACTCATACTACACGACGACTAGTGGTTAAAAAATTCTTTTGCATTCGCTTCTTGACATATTATATTTCTAAATTTGAATTTTCAAGTGGAAGTTGAGATTTCAAACTTGTAATTGCCCATTATTATGTCTTCATGTAGTTGTCTACGTAATTGCCTCATTAATACAAATGTGTCAAACCCTATTTTGCGAGCGTAACGATTGTCCTTATTTGTTGCCACTAGAACTAAAAGATGTCTATCAAAGAGTGAGACAAACTGTTTGACTAGACCGCTGTCAACCAATTCTCCTTGAATCAAATATCCTCTGTTGTTCGTTTGGACTGGAGCCAAAAATTTGGGTTGTTTATCGGTCTTATCTATTGGGTGAGCTTGATTTCATGTCCTTGTTTGATCCTTCATCATCACCCTATTGACAAATTCCACCATTTCCCAAGAATGAATCTCGTACAATCCATAAATACGTGTAATCCCATCTCGTACTAAGACCATTCGACCGATTAAAAATTTGTGTAAAAGTTGATAGGTCGTATGAGTGAAAACCCTATTTTGATTCCAGGAGATTTCAATGGGTCGTACTTAGTTTTGGCTTTGGAACTCACCCAACTAAGGTTAGAGAGAGGGTTGGTGAAGTGCCCACCAACTAACCCTCCATCAAATATTATGAGTTATAATAATTCCTTTGGGTTGAAGAAACCAAATTAACAACTAAAGCTAGCTCTACTAGAGGAGCTAGAACAACTCTAGGAGTTAGAATCCCTCAAGTAGGGTTAACGAAACCCAATGGCTAACCAAGGCTAACTCAGCCAGAGGGGTTTAAATAACCCTAAGGGTTAGAATAAAGTTGAGCATACATTTGCTACCTTGGTGTCCTAGCTTGGGCATGGCATGACCACCTCGGAGTATCACTTTGGGCATGTCATGATTACCTTGAGGTCATGGCTACCTCGGGGCCTTGCCTTGGGCATATCATGGATACCTTAAGGCCTCGCCTTGTTCATGTAATGGGCATCCTAAAGCCTTGTTTAGGCATGTTGTGGCCACATTTGGCTCTTGTATCTTGTTAGTGCTTGCCAACAAATCATGGCACATAAGCATTTGGGCCTCGGTTAGACAAATTGACATCTTGCTATGATACAACCTTTTTATTTTACTTGGGAAAGAACTACGAAGTCTATCCAAACCATCCAATGAGAATCGGAGTGGATGATAAGTAGTTGGGCCAATTACCTTCGCTTCCTGGGTCCAAAGCAGTGCAGTCTTTTCTGGCCAAATCTAATCATGGTTGGGGATCACTCGAGGGAACAAATCCTTAATCTAGCAAGGAACTATTGAGAGCATCAAATGCGAAAGACCGAACCAAAATAATTTTCAAATGAAATCGAAATCCTGAACCGATTGGAACTTTTGGCGAAAAAACATGAATGGTATGATGTTTCAATCCTTGCGAGCCCTATTTGGGTTCTTTTGCTTCCTCTAAATGTTTTCTTTCTCTATGGCCCGTTACAACTGCTTGATATGGGTAGGACACTTTGTCGTGGAAGTGGTTCGGCCATGAAGCAGCTTTCTAAGGTAGGAGACCAAATTGGTGACTGCTGCAATTGTTGTCTGCAGGGTACGTGACACCACACAAGTTAAGTAGCACTGAGTAAGAAGATAAGATTATTTTAAAAGCAAGAATAGAAAATAAAAAATAATGCGTTAGAAGGAACTACCTAAAAATAGGAATTAAAGAACTCACTCCCTTTCATAAAAGGAATGAAAGCACTACAACATGTTTAACTTGACTTTAAAGAACTCAATAAAATAAATATTGTGCCGAATATTACAGAACATTTATCCTTATATACATAATAAAAGGAAAAGTCTTTTCGAGAATTATTGAATAGTTCACACCTTAAACCGAAAGAACTTAGACCAATTAGACTTGCGTGGATGCAGCAGATACGGAGCAAATCTAGCCTTGTGGAGTTTAGGAGCTAACTAAATCAACGTCCATATCAACAGTAACTGAGACTAAAACTTCGACTTCTCCTTTTTTCTACTACTTGAATTGGTAAATCAAATCCATTTTACAACTCAAATTGGAGTAAATAAGCAAAAGCACCTCCGGACTAAGAGCAGGTCGCAACAACTATTGCATTAGTGTCATTCTGTCCCGTCAGTTCATATCAAAAGTGCTGATACAAGAAATGCTACCAAGCCAATTGAATTGAGGACATTTGACCGAAATAACCTTCATATTTTTAACAATATAATAGATTTATAATACAAATAGTTTCAAAAAACAAAAAATTAATTTAAAGTTGAATTGACAGTTGATAGAGCTTTATAGCGATTACTAATTGATATATTTGTAGTTACTGTGTTTAAGATAAAAAACAACAACAAAAAGCAATAGGTCCTAGTATATATGGGAGTGTTTGGTAAAACTACTGCTAATAATTTTCAACTTTCTACTATTAATTTTAGTTATGAGTTATAAGTTTTTTTAAACACTCTAACTTTTACTACAACGTATAACTACTTTTTCTTCTATTTCAATTATAAGTTACAATTTTTATCAAATAGTCACAATTTTTGTTACAAGGTCAATGGCCCTGTTTGGGATAATTACTTATTTGCTTATTTTGATTATCTTATTTTTGTTTTTAATGAACTTTTTTTATCATTTAGTCGAATTATTATACTTTTTGACTCCTCTCATCGAGACGAGCCAAAGAAGTGAAATTTTTTGATCAAAATATAAAAAAAACTCAAAAAAATACAAATAAGCCAACAAATCAAATTTAATGTTACTTATTTTCGTCTTTAATAAACTTTTTTTAATTTTTCCATCGAACTTTTTTATTTTTTTTAGTTTATCTCATTAAAACTATTCGAAAAAAAAATCTTAGTCAAAAGATACAGAAAAATTAAAATAAATAAATTTTTTGTAATTTAATTCAAATAAAATTAATTTATAAACCACTAATTTCAACAATACCATACACTAGGGGTGGGCATGGGTCGGTCTGGGTCGAGTTGGACTGTAACTCAGAACCGAATCCAATAAGATCGGTTCTTAAAAAATAGACTCAGAACCGAACCATTCACATTTTAAAACCAACCCAACCCAACCCACTTTAACTCGGGTTGTTTCGGATTGAATCGCGGTTCCATCAACAAAGTGGGATTCAAACTTCAATTCATTATTCAAAATTCAAAGAAGGTACAAAAATAATTGAAATAACTCTTAAGTTATTTCAATGAGGGATAAAAATACTTTCTTTTTTAAGAGTTAAAGAGTTACAATTTTAAATAACACAATTTTAAAATAAGAAAGTATTTCTTATTTAAAATATATTCATACAAAACTATCAAACTTTTCAGACGAATTGTACAAAGAGAATTGTCATCTTATATTAATTAGTTGCACCCATGGGAAACTTTTAATTCTCAAAATTTTCTTAGATAATAAATGCATATAATATATGTAGACACAAACTATGAGCACATTAGGAAGAAAATAAGTTTCAAAAGTTTTGTTATATCACTCACATCTTTTTTCAATTCTTTCATCACGTAGAGAAAAAGTACAAAAAAGTGAAAATTTTTATGACCAAAAAGTAATTAGAGGCTTAGAGCCCCTTGTCATGACTCTCTCCCTCCCTCTAAAAATTAACATAAATTTAATTTTTATAAATAAATATATATAATTATATTATTATATATAATAGATGTCTAGGTCTTAGATAAAATTGAGTTGAAAGCTCGTC
>JAULJZ010218988.1:0-17901 GCA_032270985.1 Heliamphora pulchella | reverse complement strand
CTTCCCCCCCCCCCCCCCCCCGCGTCTTTTGTTTTACATGTCATGTTCAATGGGTTGTCTACTTCACTCTTAAACGATTATTTTAGTACCAGGAAGGAGAAATCGTCACTAGGCGCGTAGCGTCATCACTACCTTTTTCTTGTTTTCCTCCTTTTATTTTCATAAAGCCTGACAAGTGAATTTGATGTGCGGGTCATATGATGCAGCTCAAGAAACCCTTTGCCAACTATATGGGTAGGACTTGCTTATAGATGTCTATATATTAAATATTAGTGTCAGACTTTACCTTAGGGTCGGCAGTAAGCACTTTTGGAGGTGATTGTCAATTTGTCACTGCGTGCAATATGTCATCTCCTGTGCATACGCCCCATGGCTTATGGTTATTAAATATGTAATATTATCCACTATTTCTTGTTTTTTAACTTTACTAATATACCAGCTAGAAAATATATAAATATGGAAAGATATAATTTAGTATGGCAGGAATGAAGTGAATTCACAGAAGTAGCCATAATTAACAAGACAGTGGTCTCTCTCTCTCTCTCTCTCTCTCTCTACACACACACATATACGTATGTATGTATATATAGATGTATGTCAGTATATATATGGATGCATGCATATGTTTATGGAAATTCACATGCACAGCTATGATGATAGATTTACTTCTGCTCTTCCTGAACCAAAGTGGTGGAAACAAACGTTCCCGCACTCTACAATGCACACATCTCATGCAAAATCATTACTTGAAGTGGGAAAAGATCCTAAAAAAGCTGTAGCTGTTGACACATTCGCTTGATTACATGAATGGTAAAAAGTAGGGCTGCTAAGTTTGAGAAACAGGTTCAAGTCTGAGTCCAGCTACTTGGTGAAGACAATGCAAAAGGGTTGGCGCCCAATTGTATGCCTCCCAGCTCCTCAGGTTAATAGGTATCCGCAGAGGGTATTGGTCTTCAAACTACTTTTGCTGATCCCCAACAACTTGTGGTTTGCTATAGGATTTCTCAATCACCATTCAGTTCTATTTAAGACTATAATCTGTTTTTTTGAACTTCCCTACTTTTTAGTATACATTTATTTGCATGTAATTAGGTGTGGATAAGTTTGGCCTATTAAAAAATTCTTATGTTTTTGTATTGACCGGAGAGCAATGTTGGCCGATGTAATTTCTCTTTGTTACTTTTTGGTTATCTAGAACACTAACATATTCTTTCCTTTGTTAGAGTATAAATATTTCCTTATAAATAATCTAGCCCATGCATTTTGACACTCTGATTTTGGATGACAGGTTAGGGTTGTGAAATGCACTGTGCGGGGTATCCCAGTAGATATCTCTTTCAATCAAATAGCAGGGCTAAGCGCTTTGTGCTTTCTTGAGCAGGTTGCTACTGAGCTTACTCATAAGATCAAAGTTAGTTTAATAAAATGCAATTTTCATACTTATGATGAAAAAGAGATATTTGGATATCATTCATAACATAATCAATAAGATATATTTTCTTTAGTTAATTAGCAGGCTTCCTTATTAGATAGCCTTCTTTCATAACTTTGCAATAAGAATTTTTCATTTTGTAGTTTTGCTCATTTTCAGCTTCTTATTACAATATGTTGGTGGGTTTGTGATACACTATTGGAATAGGGCTTTAAGAAGAAAAGAGTAACAGAGCTCCAAAAATGGTAACTTCTACAATTGCTTTATTAGACGAGAGGAAAAGAATGGTTACAACAAGAAAGGAGATTGAATCCCGAAAAATACACTCGTCTCTATCATTTGTGCCTTCTATATATACAACTTAACAAGTTGTGCCTTCCTCCTATTTCGGCTCTTATACATGCTGCTTGCACCTTTCAAACCAAGCTCTTGGTGCCTGCCTGAGCTTGTCGGAGGCCGTAAGGTAAATCATTTTCTTGAGTTTGCATGCCAAGTTAGGATTCCTAGGAGATAAGTGGAAGTCATAGAAGAAAAAAGAGAGATTTCTCTTCACACCTCAGATCAAGAGGAAGAGTAGCTTATCACAGCTGCGTCAGGAGACCGATTCCCGATAGAACTAGCATCTAGAGGGTTTTCTCATTTTAGTGCTCACCGGTAACAGATTATCTATCTAATTCCTAACTAACTGCTAAAAACATTCCTAACTAACTACAAGTTATAGTGTAAATAACTGAAATTTAAGGTTTGAGGGAAAAAGAAAAAAGAGAAAAAGAGAGAGAAAATAGAGTTTAGAAACTTATTTAGTCCCTTCCATCTCACATCTATTTGTATTATAACTACTACGACCTAATTACAATAATACCAATAAAAGAATATAATAAAATAAAATCTCCCTCAAGCTAGAGTATAGATATCAAATATGCCCAGTTTGGAACACAAGTGGTGGAAAGAGATACGAACTAAGGGCGTAGTGAAGATCACCAACACTTTCACACTAAGGACTTAGGTATTCTTCGTTACTTTTTTGGGATTGAGGTTGTCTGCTCTTCTCAGGGTATTTCATACCAACAACCACCACCTCGAGAACCACGACCTCCACGATCTGCTCAATATCTGAAATGAAAGTTGAAGACAAGGAAATAGCTGGAGAGGAACTGGGAATAGCATATGATTGCCTTAGCGAAGAACGTAGGAGTTGAGAATAGGCATTGCCAGTAGGTAATGTCTCACTGGCAAGAATCTGATATTTGAAGCCCTACAAGTCAGAGTCTTAACTAAAAAGAAGAGATGCAACCATAAAGTTCTCCCAATGATGCCTTTACTGCACTAAATCAGTGGTAATAGGCTGATGCTGCAACAACTAATCTAAAGTCTATTCAGATTACTATAATATTTAGCAAGAGGTTTACCAAACTGCTTAGTGGTGAAAATTTGCTCATAAAACTCATATACTTGGGAAACATTAATCTGGATAGAGAAAGAATCAACAAGTGAATGCCAACTCTTTTTTGACGTATCACAAAATTCAATTATAGTGGCAATATGGGGCTTCAAATCATGCAACAACCAATCCATAATCACTAAATCTGTACTTTTCCAATCTACAAATTTATAATCTCCTTTTATAGATGTAAGGTTTGTAATGTAACTAGTTGAATTTTAAGATCTTAACTTAGGGTTTAGAAGGAGAGGGATAAAAGAAAAGAGAAGACGAAAGTCTAAGGAGATAAAATTATCTCTTTCACCCATATACATTTATAATATTATTGTACTATGACCTAGAGCACTTAGCGAAGAGCACCAAAATCCTTGGTATGAAATTGTTGACCTCAATGGCATTTCAAATTTACAATGCCGACAGCATCATCATCAGAGATAAAAATATCATCAACATAGACAATTAACACAATCATACCTGCAGAAGAATGACGAATAAAAACAGAGTGATCAGAGATAGAACGTTGAAAATCATAGGTAAGCACAACAGAACTGAACATATCAAATCAAGCATGAGGTGATTGCTTCAGACTATATAGAGCCTTATGAAGACGACATACGAGATGCTAATTGTCAGCAAAAACATAACTAAGTGGTTGGACCATATATACCTCCTCTTGAAGAGAACCATGAAAAAAGGCATTTTTTATATCTAGCTAATACAAAGGCCATGAACGACTAATGACAACAAACACAAGAATGCGAATAGAGTTAAAACGAGACACTGGACAAAACATTTCTAAATAGTCAACACCGTAGGTTTGAGTGTATTCTTTAGCAATTAGGCGAGCTTTAAGATGCTTAACAGAACCATCGGTGAAATATTTTACGGTGTATACCCAACGACAACTAACTGCTTGCTTCCCAGGTGGAAAAGTAGTGAGCTTTCAAGTTTGATTCTGATGAGGAGCACTCATTTCCTCATTCATAGCATGTTTTCATCCAAACACTGACATAACCTATGTATGAGAGTTAGGGATAGAAATAGTCGACAAGGTGGAAGTAAAAGAGGGGAGACAAGGTGGAAGACGATGATACGAGATAAAACTAGCAATAAAATGTTGAGTACAGGCTCGTTTATCTCGACACAAAGCAATTGGTAGATCGGGAGAACTAGAGGGAGGTGAAGATCTAGGAACCTCGGCCGAAGAAGATGAAGGATCTGGACCATAAGAGACAATGGGCCGAACTCGAGTGCGCTAATATACCTATAGAGGAGGATATGATAAATAAGAGGAGGTGGTAAAGATAGTGGTGAAGGACAAGTAGGTGAAGAAAATAACTCCCCCTCACGACAATAGATAAGGTCAGACGATAGTGGTGGTGTTTGATATTGTTGAAACTAGTAGCTTATAGGTTGTAATTTGTAGTAGAAATTTTGAGTATTTGATAAAGATTGCAACTTGTAGCTGAAATAGAAGAAAAAATAATTATAAGTTGTAACAGAAGTTGTGGATGCTTGGAAAAACTTGTGACTTATGGATAAAATTAGTAACAGGAAGTTAAAAGTTTCCAGCAGTAGTTTTGCCAAACACCCTCAATGTGTAATGTTTAACACGAAGAAATAAAAAAAGGAGCTGACTAAAAAAAGATAACATCAGCACTCGGGAAGTATCATCTAATGCCGTGATGATAACAACGATAGCCTTTCTGAGTACAGAAGTACCCAAGAAAAAATTCACCTCTGAGCTTGAGGAGAAAGTTTATCACAACCCGAATCTATGACATGCGTGAAGACAGTACAACCAAAACTCGAGAAGTGAGAGTAAAAAGTGATGACTGCGGATAGAGTAAAGAGAACGGAAACTAACTATGAAGAACATCAGAAGGCATATGATTAATGAGATAACAACTTGTAAGAACAACATCACTCAAAAAATGCTTGGGCACCTGGGGTGAAATAGTAAGGTACAAGCTACATCTAACAAGTGACAGTGTTTGCGTTCAGCGACACCATTTTGTTGAGACACGTGAGCACAACTAATTTGATGAACAATCCTCGATCAATACAAAACGAATCAATAGCAGATTGCAGATATTCAAGGGCATTATTTGATTGAAGAACCTTAATACGCTTGCCAAATTGAGTGAACATTTCATTGTAAAATTTAAAGAGAATAAAAAAAAACTCGGGTTGATGGTTTAATAGAAATAACCAAGTCATGCGTGAATAGTCATCAATAAAAACAACAAAATAAGAATATTCATTAATAATTAGAGTTCGAGACTGACCCTAAATGTACGTATTGACTATACCAAAGAACTCTGATTGACAACTACAACTACTACTAAGAAACGAACTACATTGATGCTTCGTAAACTGCCAAGTGTCACAATCAAAACTAGAGACCTAATGTAAACTTGGAATAGCTAACTTAAGTTTAACTACGGGTGGATGACCTAAGCGAAAATGCCACTGAAGAGGAGAAAGCAAGATGAGAAATATCAGCAGCAAGATAATAGAGACCATCTTTTTCATATCCCGAACCAATCATCTTCTTTGTCGTGAGGTCCTAAAAAACATAAGAAGTAGGAGAAAATGTTAGAGAACAATAAATGGTTTAGTTAATTGACTAATAGAAAGTAAATTAAAAGGAAACTTAGGGACATAAAGACTAGAAGATAAAGCGAAAGAGGGAGAGGGATGAAGAACACCTTTCCCCTATACAGGCCGAGATGAACTATCAGCTAAGACAATATGATGCGTAAGAGGAGTTAAATTAGAGAAAAGTAAAGGATTACCAAATATGTGAATGTTAGCACCAAATAAGGGTCCAAGATGGGGAGGTAAGAGTTGCACAAGCAATATTACATGAATTAACTAAAAGTAACAGTGGAAGGTGGGGGTATAACAGACTGCTATGTTTGAACAATTTCGTTAAGTTAAGTAGTGAGGGTATCATGAGATCTAGACAAATAAGACATCTGATTTGAAGGAGCAGAAGATGTTTGAGATGAAGGCTGGGAGGTGCTATTAGTAACTTAATGAACATAATCTGGTTTACCATACTTTGCTTAACAATAAAGTTCGATATGATTAGTACCACTGTAGTAATCACACATTTGATCACCACGTCTATGACTACAACCACCATCTCGATAGCTACCGTAGTTACAACGACCTCCACGATTACCATGACCATTATCATAAAAAGAACCACAACTGCCACTACTAGAGACCAATGCAGAAGGCTTCGAAACAGAAGGAGTAGGCATACTAGAAGACTGACCCAAGGATGAGCATAACAATCGAGAATGTGCATCGGTGGCTGTAGGTAAGGTCTCACTAGCAAGAATTTGATTCCTGAGCCCCTAAAGGTTAGAATCTAAACCAGAAAGTAAGGAAGCAATTATGAAATCCTCTCATTAACGTTTCTAATGTTGGAGATCGATAGTGAATGGACGATGTTGTAACAGTTGATCCCACAAACTCTTAAGTTTATTGTAATTTTCAGATAAAGACTTCCCAGCTTATTTAATGGTGACAATATGCTCATATAACTCGTAAACATGGGAGACATTGCTCTAATTCAAGAAGGAGTTTGCAAGAGAGTCCCAAATTTATTTAGACGTATCACAGAACTCAACAGTATTCACAATATGTGGCTCCAGATAATACCATAACCTGCCCATAACAATAAAATCAATAGTTTCCCAACTAAAAATAGTAGAATTCGCTTTGGGTGAAGGGGAATCGGTTATGTACTGTAGACTTTACTTCTCTTTTAGAAAAATCTTAAAAGCATGTGCCCAAACTAAATAGTTGACACCATTCAACCGCTTAGAAGTGACTCATCTCAGTAAATTATTATTTTTAAGATCAACAAGCTTTGTATCAGCTAAATCAACTCAAGTTAACAATAATTAGACTATAGGTAAACATATATCAAACCAAAATCGAGAATATGTTGGTGATGAACCGGAACAACTCCAAAATAAGGCAAAGCCCGAGACTTGGAGTAAGACAACCTTATGGAATCAAAACTAAAGGCACCGACAACAAGAGATTGAATTGGCATAACCCAAAATCAACCCCACCGAATAGTTTAGGGCAGAAAAAATGAACACCAGAATGCCGCCGAACACCAACAGCACAAAACTAAAACTCAAAACACCTCACAATCACCATATCGACCACAGATCTGACTCAAAGATGAAGTTTCGGCACCTATACAATGACTCTCGACTATTATAGAATGCTGCCGAATAGCTAGGGCACAAAATCGAAGCTCTAAAACCTTTACGATCACCAAACCGACCACAGATTTGACCCAAAGATGACGAAAGCACGCTTTCGTGAGGTCACGACAAAGTCGAGACTTTTCCAACTTGTTCTAAAGTTGGATCGGAATGCTTTGATACCAAGTTGAATTGGAGTTTGTACAGTGTGATGACGTCACGCTGACGTTAGTGTATAAAAGATGATGCCAGCAAACCAAGACTTTCTCGACTTGTTCTAAGGTTGGATCGAAATGCTCTGATACCAAGTTAAATAGTAACATATTAATTTAGGGTTTGGAAGAGGAGGATGAAGAAGAGACGAAGATGAAAGAAAAGAGAAGACAAATAGTCTAAGGAGATTAAATTATCTCATTCACCCATATATATTTATATTATTATTGTACCATAGATTATTACATTAATACTCTAATGTAAGACAAACGAATAATAAAATAAAAATAAAAATAAAAATAATTGCTACTAACATCACTCAAATTTGAGAAAAAATTTAAATGCATGTGTCCAAGCGAGATAATTCAGCCCATTCAAACACTTAAAAAGGTAAAATATCCATGACTATAGAAAAATATCCCCAAGATGGTGAAAAAGAATTAAACAAAAAGCTAAAGAAACCAACCAAACACGATACAAATCGAATCATCTGTGAGAACACTGATAAGATCACGAAGGCAGATCGGAAAGTAGAACCAGATCAAATTAAAGTAGAACCAGATCAAGTGAAATGAGAAAGCATGAACTAAAAAAGAATGGAACCAGAGTGCACAACTAGAGAACATCATCAAGGCAAATCGCAACGGCAGATCATCGCGAATCCAGAGAAAAGATTGTGAAGTGGGATTAACAAAGCCAAACCCTTGTGCGAAGATAGATCGCGAGACCCAAACTCATGCGCGAATACAAATTGCGAATCCAAAAAATCCTTACGACTAGAGAACATACCTCAAAGTTAGATTGGCAAAGCCAAACCCTAGCGTGAACACAGATCGCGAGGCCAAACTCTTGCGCAAACACAGATTGTGAGGCCAAAACACATGCGAAAAACACAAATCACGAAGCCAATGGCAAAACCCTTGCGCAAGTAGAAATCAGGAAGCCAAAAACCTTGATTGTGAACTAAACAACAATCAAACACCAAAGCAACATCTGATCTGGTATAATAGAGGCATAACATGATACAAGGAAAGGGATAAAAGTTTGTTGAAAAGTTAGTTGAGTGTAAGTTGAGTCGTTAGGATAGTTGGGATTGTAAATATAAAAGAAAGAAAACAGGGGCGAACAGGCCATTGTAAAATTTCTGTGTTACTCCAATTTTGGTTGATAAAATTTCCGTCTCTGTTATAATTTGAGCTCTTCTTCTTTAGCCACAATTATATCATTTGGTATCAGAGCTTTCGATTGTTGAACTTGTGAGCAATCAGCATCAATGGCTGAAGGAGCTAGATCTCAAGAAATCAAACGGATGCTTGTTGAGATTTGAATACCAATCCCAGAACGCGAACGGAAGCAATCCATACACAAAAAGCAGAAAATAATAAACACCGAGGATTTACGTGGTTCGGCCCACACCGACTTATGTCCACGAGCGAAAGAGAATATTTCACTAACGTTGAATGTGAAAGAGTACAGAACCCGTCTTCCTTCTCTCTACTAGTTAACCTTTTAATTTTCTGACTCACAACATTTTTCCTATTACTCCACTAGTGCCCTATTTATAAACGCACACGTAGAAATCCTAAAGGATTCTAGTAAGCCTATATTATTATAAACCCTATACATTAAGAATTCTAGTGGATTCCTAATTCTACTCCAACTCAATTACATATAGACCAAAAATAATATAATAAACATGGGTCCGGTAGAATACAAGACACAGCTTAACAATCTCCACATTCGCTTGAATTCTATAAATCACCCTGAAGATAACCAACGTTGATGTTGATTCTACCGTCGTTGATCTGCTACACCCAAACAGTATGGCCCGCACCTCTACATCGAGGTGCCCGCACCCCAACCCGGGTGCCCCATAAAGCTCACTACTTTGTAGAAGAACGTGGCTCCATATCTCTCCCTTTGTGTGCACAACCAGAGAGATCACCACCACTAACCAAATCAAGAGCAAAAGAGACTCGCTTTCGTCGAGATGTACACATGTCCGTTACGTTTGTCGTATTAGTCTCGTTGCTTAGAGCTTTTCTGTGAACATTCAACAACTGTTGCTCTTGCACCTTGCCGGCATCCTACACACCATTTGATTTGCTCACCTGCGCACTTGTACTACTTCGTCGCTTCCTTGTATCCCTGCGCCTATTTCGTGTGCTCTTCCGCAACTGTTGTTCACCCTGATCACTCTTACACCTTTTCTGTGTATGCCATCTACTTATACTATTCATCTGAAATCTGGCAGTAGCTCTATATGTCACAACACTCCCTACAAACCTGTATAGGTTGTCAATCACCTGTCCGTGCAGTACATCCCTATTTCCCTTTGAAACCCAAAGAACTCCACCTCCGGATGAGAACCCGCAACCTCTTGAATCCAACATCCCTAGAGAAATCAAATTAGATTCGGCACATGTCTAACACTAGTCAAGATCAAAACGGTCCCATTAAACCTGCAAAACTACACTGTACCTATACCGACAACTCTGCATACTGCATTGTTAGCTATCCTGACAGTACCCCTATCGCATGCCTGATACGTATCAAAATACTCTCTGACTACACACATGTGGAACGAATATCCAGAATTTAATATCCAATCTAATTTGCTCATACCTGAAGTAACTGTGAGCACTTCTAATTCTTCATAATCGGAGCCTTCTGTAACTGCTGTCTTTGATGATTGTTCTTTTTCCTTGCCCGCCTTATACTTCAAGCAATTCCTCTTCAGATGACCTTCCTTGTCACAATAGTAGCACTCCCCTTTGTTACCTCTTGACTTGGAACGACCTTTCTTCTTGAACCCCTCTTGCCTCATTGTCGCCCCTGCCTCTGACTTTTCCACTGCCTGATGCAATCATGATGCCCTCTCCCTGTGATCTGTCACTCTCCCTCTTCTTCAACATCTCATGAGATATGAGAGCAGCGACAATCTTATCTAAACCAAGAGTATCTTTTCCAAATATCAGCGTAGTCCTTAGATGCTCGTATGATGAAGGTAAGAAAATCAACAGGATAATTGCTTTATCCTTGTTTTCGATCTTTACGCCGATAGAATCCAATTCTGTCTATAGCCTGTTGAACTCGTCTAAGTACTCCATAAAGTTCATTTTCTCTGCCATCTGAAGTGCATATAACTGTTTCTTTAAAGACAACAGATTCGTCAATGTCTTGGACTTGTATCTGCTTTTCAACTTAGCCCAAAGTTCCGGCGGATCACTTTCGTTGATGACTTCTTGAAGAGTGATATTACCGAGATACAACTGGATCGTACTGTTCACTAAGTCCTGCATCTCTTCCCACTCTACATCCTTCATCGTTTTCGATTTTTCTGACTTCTTCACGAGAGCCTTGATTAGTCATTCGCGCATCAATATATTCTTCACCCTTTGCTGCCATAAGGTGAAGTCATTGTGGCCGTTAAAAGGTTCAATCACGAAATCCGAACTCTTCAATGCCATTAAATTTGTGTTTGACAATCCCCCAATCTGAACTCGTCACAATACTAGATGTGTGTAATCCTTGTCCCACGCAGCCCAAATTAATTTTGATTGTACCCGATCGCTCCTGATTGTACTCGATCACACTCGATCAATCTCAATCTAAGCCAATCTGTCCAATCCAATCAAACAGTGCATAAATCAAAAAATTTAACCGTACCGATGAATTTGCAGCGCTAAAAAACCTTAGAAGATGCCTTCTCCTTTAATTATTTTGCTATATATTCGACCTGATATAACAAAATAAATTTAAACCTGTCGATTTTAAAACTTCAACCATACTGGATCAGAACTCCTTTGAAGATCAATTCAAATCACGTCCAGTAAGTTCTTAAAACCTAATCCCAATCCACAACTCGCCAAAGCACACTGGATCCAAATCTTTCCATCGTTGACCAATTCAATACCACTACTATCCCAACTTTTTTTTTTCTTTGCACAAAAATCAAGAAGAACAATTGATGCAAATTATGGAAACCTTGTGTAGATTCAGTATTCTAATACAATACAATGTCAAAAATTGGCAAGGTTCTTGCTAGGGAATTGAGATTTGCATCGCACCAGCGCCACACAATGTTGCATCGGACTTCTTTTTTTTTTTTTTCCTTTATGCGAATTAAAATATTTTTAATCCATATCGAACGAGATTAAAAATTGTACTTTTTGCTCTGATCACTCACCATGACTTCGAATCTTGAACCGTCGGTTCTGATACCATTTGTTGGGATTTGAACATCAATCTCCGAATGCGAACAGAAGTAATCCACGCACAAAATACAGAAAATAATGAACACCGTGGATTTACGTGGTTTGGCCCACACCGGCCTACATTCACAAACGAGAGAGAAAATATTTCACTAGCGTCGAATGTGAACTTCTCTGTACTAGCTAACCTTTTAATTTTCTGACTCATAACCTTCTCTCTATGGCTCCACTAGTGTCCTATTTATAGGCACACGTAGAAACCCTAAAGTATTCTAGTAAGCTCATATTATTATAAACCCTATACATAAAGAATTCTAGTGAACTATTAATTCTACCACAACTCAATTACATATAGATAAAAAATAATATAATAAACATGGGTCCGGTAGAATACAAGATACAGCCCAATAGATGGAAGAGTCAATTCGAAGCTTGAAGGAAAGCTCTGATAAACATTTGAGAATCCATCGAAGACATCAAGCAATTGTTAGCAAATATGAACATGAAATACGATCAAATCACCTCCAAGATACTCAATTCAACCTTAGAGCATGGAGAGAGCTCACAAACAATGCAAGGAGCTGCCAGAAACACTGCAATTCTTTTTGCTTCCGGATTCGCAAAAGTGGATTTCTCAAGATTCTTTGAAGACGACCCAACGGGATGGTTATACAAACGTGAAAGATTTTTTGAATTCAATCAAATTGAAGAAACTCACAAGGTTCGATCGGCATCCTTGCATTTGGAAGGAAAGGCTCTTTCATGGTTTGAATGGTTCGAAAAAACATGGGTTAATAGATGGCATTGGAGAGAATTCTCAGAAGCTGTTATCCGTAGATTCAGTCCAAAACCATATGAAGATGTGGTGAGGGAACTTACCAAACTCAACCAAATTGGAGATGTGAAGGCCTTCCAAGAAAAATTTGAGTAACTAGCCAATAAGACATTAGGCTTGCCGAAGAATTTTTATGTAAGCTGTTTCATCAGTGGGCTCAAGGAAGAAATAAGAAAATGAGTGCAAATGTTTCGTCCTATCAACATCACACAAGCGATTGGACTCGCAAGACTCCAAGAAGAAAGTTGTGAGGCCGTGAGTAGGAGAAACAAGAAAACCTCGAATCCGAAATTCAATAACAATTTTGGAGAGAAGGTAAACAACCCTAATTCTGCTATTAGCCATAATCAGTTGAATATTTCCATCAAAAAACTGACTGGGAAAGACTGGGAGTAAAGAAAAGAAAAAGGTTTATGTTTTAATTGTGATGAGAAATATGTGAGAGGACATGTTTGCAAAAAGAGGCAATTTTACTTATTAGAGGCAGAGAAAGAGGATGCAGGCAAGGAGGAAAATATAGTTGAAGACACAGGGGAACAACCGAGAAATCAAGAAGATGAGAAAAATGAAGAAATGGTGATATCACTGCACGCAATGGCGGCAAACACATCCTACAGAACTATGAAAATTAAAGGAAACATCAAGAAGAGATTGGTATTGATCTTAATTGATTCCGGCAGCACCCACAATTTCTTGGACCCTCATGTTGCAAAGAGAATTGGATGTGAGGTGCAACCCACATATCCTCTAACAGTCTCTTAGCTAATGGAGAGAAATTGAGCAGCATAGCAGAGTGTAAGAACTTTAATTGGGAGATGCAAGGGGCTCAGTTTAGCACTGATATGAGAATTCTACCTTTAGGAGGATGTGATATGGTTTTGGGAATCCGGTGGTTATCGACACTAAGACCAGTAACTTGGGATTTTAAGGAGTTAACTATGGAATTTAGGTGGAAAGGAAGAAGACATGTACTAAGAGGCAGCAAACCAGAAGAAATGAGATTGTTACACAGTAAACCCAATAAGAAACTGATAAATAGAGGTTCTCAAGGCTCTTTAGCTCAGGTGTTCTTGCTTCAGATTGATCAGAAACCTACAGATACAGCTGAAGACATGGAAGAAATACTGAAGCAATATGCTCAAGTCTTCGAAGAACCGAAAGGGCTCCCTCCTACAAGAAATCATAACCAGAAGATACCATTAAAACCTGAAGTTCAAGCCATTAATGTGAGACCTTATAGATACCCGCATATTCAAAAGAATGAAATTGAAAGATTAATTCAAGAGGTGCTGTCATCTGGAATTATAAGAGCTAGCACCAGTCCATTCTCTTCTCCTGTGCTGTTATTGAAGAAGAAGGATAACACTTGGAGATTTTATGTGGACTATAGAGCTCTAAATAAGGTAACCATAAAGGATAAGTTTTCTATCCCTGTTATAGATGAGCTTTTAGATGAATTGTGTGGAGCTAAATACTTCTCCAAACTTGATCTCAGATCAGGCTACCATCAAATTAAAATATATCCCCCAAATATTCTCAAAACAGCCTTTAGAACACATACAGACATTATGAATTCTTAGTTATGCCATTTGGGCTAACTAATGCACCATTAACCTTCCTGTCCCTAATGAACAACATTTTCAGACCTTTTTAACAACATTTTCAGACCTTTTTTGAGGAAATTCATACTAGTTTTCTTTGATGATATTCTCATCTATAGTAGGAACTGGGTTGATCACCTTGAGCATGTCAAAGCCACTCTACAAATACTTTACTCCAACCAATTATATGCAAAAAGGTCGAAATGCAGTTTTGGAAAAACAGAGAGAGACTACTTGGGCCATATGATCGGTGAATTAGGTGTATCAGCTGACCCAAACAAAATACAATAATGTATGGTTAAGTGGCCTATACCTTCTAATCTGAAATCTTTGCGAGGATTCCTAGGTCTAACTGGTTACTATAGAAGATTTGTTGAAGGATATGGGAAAATATGTGGTCCTCTCACAGCCTTACTAAAAAAAGATGCGTTTGAATGGAATACACAAGAAAACGAGGCATTCAATAGGTTAAAGGAAATTATGACTCATACTCCAGTTTTGGCATTACCAGATTATAGCAAACAGTTTGTAGTGGAATGCGATGCATCAGGGGTGGGTATAGGGGTTGTACTTATGCAAGAAGGAAGACCCATTGCTTTTATGAGTAAATCACTATCTCCTAAGAATCAGGTGACGTCAACATATGAGAAAGAGTTATTAGCTGTGGTGACAGCTATTCAGAAGTGGAGACATTAACTTTTAGGAAGGCATTTCGTCATCAGAACAGATAATCAGAGGCTCAAATATCTGTTGGAGCAAAGAATTACAACCATTTCTCAACAAAAATGGCTTGCAAAATTGATGGGTTTTGATTATGAAATTACATACAAGATGGGGCAGAAGAATGGACCAGCTGATGCTCTTTCAAGAATGTTTGAAGGACAGAACTCTAAGCCACAATCAAGAAGCAGCAGCTCTATAGGTGACCTAGGTGAATTGAAGGCATACTCAGTTCTAGAAAATAATTGGCTGGAAGAATTGAAGGCAAGTGTATCAAATGATCATCTTTTACAACAAAAAATACAAAAGCTGCAACAAAACAACAATCAAGATCCAAAGTATTCTTGGCAGGATGGAGTATTGAAATACAAGGATAAATTGGTAGTGGGGAGCAAAAGTGAGAAAACATTATGTGGCTCAATGTGAGACCTGTCTGAGGATCAAAAGTGAGACCTGTGTAGAGAAAACATTACACAGGATCAAAAGGAATTTTTATTGGCAAGGAATGAAGAGACAAGTTTGAAATTATGTGGCTCAATTTGAGACCTGTCAGAGGATCAAAAGTGAGACAGTGAAAACCCCTGGTCTTCTGCAGCCATTGCCCATTCCTCAACATAATTGGAGTGATATTGCTATGGATTTCATAGAAGGACCACCCAATTCACAAGGGAAGGCGATTTTGGTGGTGGTGGATAGGCTTAGTAAGTATGCTCATTTCTTGGCACTTTCGCACCCCTATACTGCTGCTGAAGTTGCTAGAGCATTTCTTGACAATATTTACAAATTGCATGGGTTGCCTTCTAGTATTGTGTCTGATCGAGACCCAGTTTTCACAAGCAAGTTTTGGCAGGAACTCTTTCGATTGTTGGAAGTGAAACTGAATCTTAGTTCTAGTTATCACCCCAAAAGTGATGGCCAATCTGAGGTTTTAAATAGATGTCTTGAGAATTACTTGAGATGCATCGTGGCTGACAGACCAAAAAATTGGATAAGTTGGTTGCCTTTGGCAGAATGGTGGTACAGCACCTCATATCACTCAGTCGCCAAGCTTACACCATTTGAAGTTGTTTATGGACAAGCACCTCTTCATCCCAGCCAAATTTGGATGCAAGTCTCAACAATACCAGCTGTGGAAGAGTTGATCAAGGATAAAAGAATTATGATGAAACATTTGAAGGAACACCTTCAGCAAGCACAGAATAGAATGAAGAAATTTGCTTATCAACATAGATCTGATAGAGAATTCCAGATAAGGGATTGGGTATATTTGAGGCTACAACCATACTGACGAGCTTCAATAGCCCTCCCAAGGAATTTTAAACTTGCACCAAGATATTTCGGTCCTTATCAGATTCTTCAAAGGATTGGCAAGGTGGCCTATAAGCTCAAGCTCCCTGAAGATTAAAAAATTCATCATGTATTTCACGTGTCATGGCTAAAGAAACATATGGGGCAAGAAGTGAAGACTCAACAACACTTACCACTGACGGATCAGGAGGGTAAGTTGAAGGTGGAACCTATCGCTGTATTGGACAGAAGAATGATGAAGAGGGGAAATCAAGCAGTGGTGTAAATATTAGTTCAATGGTCCAATTCATTTCGTGAGGATGCATCGTGGGAAGATTGGTTTGTGATTGAGAAGTCATAGCCAGAATTCCAACCTTGAGGACAAGACTGTTGTAAGGGGGGAGAAATGATACAAGGACAGGGATAAAGTTAGTTGAGTGTTAGTTGAGTCGTTAGGACAGTTGGGACTGTAGATATAAAAGAAAGAAAACAGGGGCGAACAGGGCATTGTAAAATTTCAGTGTAATTCCAATTTTCGTTAATAAAATTTCCCTCTCTTTCATAATTTGAGCTCTTCTTCTTTAGCCACAATTGTATCATAACAACAAAAATCATGTGGCAGTGGATCTCTAATTGTTGATCGAGAAAAAATTAGGGTTTTGGATGTGAGAGCAAAGGGAAATTAGGGAACGGCCTGGAGATGAATTCTAAAAAAATTTCAAAATCCATCATAACGAACAGGAGATTGAGACTATTCGAGAGGTACAATTAGCGAATATTGGCATCTGTACAAATGATGACATTAGCATGACATCATTGCCAAATAATGCTGATGTCGGCAATTTCAGCGGCTTTTGACTTTTTTCTGAATAATTCACCGAACTATTAGAGCAAGATCAAACGTTCTGATACCTAGTTAAAGTGCGTAGAACTGAAATTTAGGATTTGAGAGAAAGAGAAGAGAGAAGAAAAGAGAGAAAGGAAATAAGGTTTAGAAACTTAATTAGTCCCTTCTACCTCACATCTATTTATATTATATCTACCTCGACGTAATTTCAATAATACCAATAAGAGAGTAAAATAAAATAAAATTAATATGCTAACACTACTAATAATTGCTCCACTTGATAATCAGCTCAACATCCCTATTTCTATCATTTTCCACCTCTTAAAATAACCCTGCCCTCAAGGTCGAAAGTTAGGAAACTTCTGTTGCAGGTCATACTAGGATTCCCAAGTTGCATCTTCTGGTATAGTGTTAGTCCTCTTAGACTTCAGTGTGAGGCTTGTTATGCTTCTTAAACATTCTTCTATCAGGAATTGCTATCGGCTCCAACTACTACTGGCCTTCAGCATTTGTAGAAGGTAGTTGAATAGTAAAAGTGAATTTAGGGTTTGAAGAAATAAGAAGAAGAAACAGAGAAGAAGAAAAGAGATGAGAAGAAAGAGTTTAGGGAGGTTAATTAGCCTCCTTCACCTACATATCATTTATATATTATTAAGTCAGAGATAAACTAAGTACAAGAATCCAATTAAGGAAATAAAGTAAAAATATAAAATAATGAAACTAATAAACTCTCAACACTCCCCCTCAAGTTGGAGTATAAAGATCAAACATGCTCAGCTTGATAAGCATACGATGAAAAGTAGAATGCGGCAGTGGCTTGGTAAGAATATCACCCAATTGGTCTTTAGAACGGATATAAGGGGTAACAATCTGTTTATGTAACAACAAATCCCGAATGAAGTGGCAATCAACTTCAATGTGCTTAGTGCGCTAATGAAACACCGGATTATTAGCAATAAAAATAGCGGCCTGATTGTCACAAAACATTCGCATAGGAAATGGTGTAGAAATGCCAAAATCCCGAAGAAGAGAGCAAACCCACAACATTTCAGAGGCGGTGTGAGCCATGGCCCGAT
>JAULJZ010218968.1:0-17902 GCA_032270985.1 Heliamphora pulchella | reverse complement strand
TATCCTGATGTAGATTTTCTAGAATCAACATCTCCTGCCATATCAGCGTCTGTGAAACCTTCTACCTCAGGCTTGCCTTGATCAAAGCATAAACAAACTCTGAAAGTGCCTCTAAGGTACCGAAAGATCCATTTCATTGCTTTCTAGTGATCCCTTCTCGAATTTTACAAAAATCTGCTCATTATGCCAACTGCATATTCTATGCTTGACCTTGTACATACCATTACATACATCAGACTGTCAAATTGCGGACGAATAAGGAACTTTTTCTATATCTGCCTTGTCTTTCTCACATATCGAACTTTGCTGTGAACTGAGTCTGAAATGACTAGCAAGATAGAGTACTTACAGGTTTAGCCTTTATTGGGAATGTATACTGAAAAATCATGCTTTTTATGTATTTTATTATGGATCCCTGGTATATTAATGAGAAACATTTGAGATGATTTTGCATTTATGATTTCATATTTATATTTGTGATATATGAATGCATAGTCCGTATATTCTATCCAGTATTTGACTCAGTGCATGCTGCACGGTAGATCGGGTCAAAAATTCTAATAGATTATACAGGTAGGCTCACAATCGTAATGGACCCTGACATTCTATTGGTACGATTGTAGTACATCATTATAGTAGCTGGTCTTGCCTAGGTCGAACGGATCGAATTCTGTTTTTGAATTCGATGTTCGAGCTCGATGTGTTAGTACACTTAGAGTGTATTGAGCGGGATCAACGGAAAGATCGATTCTATATTGATTATATGAATTGATCCACATCCCGTATTATCATGTATTGTACGAACTCTTAATTTCGAAGTGATTAATTAATTGTGTTCAGATAATGTACAGTACTTTGAGTTGTCAATGGTTGAGATTTCTTCGATGAGATCAACAATACCGATAAATTGGGTACTGGCATTATTTGTTCGATGATTAATAATTAGCGGACGGAAACCACGTCCGATTTAGGTTGAGGAGTTCCCTCTTGTGTGCTTTGCTTATAGGTTTGATTATGTTAAACCTGTACAGTGGATCTTCTGATCCGGCATATCAAAAGATTAAGCGGTGCTGTTGCGAGGAGAATAGGATAATTAAATCGGGTTGTCAGTAACCTAATTTATTTATCGAGAATCTATATCTTAAACGGGGGGAGAATTCAGTGCATTTAATAATTGGAGACTCAAGACATAATTTGAGTTAGGACCGGGAGTTCAGTCAGGATCTTTAGTGGAACAAGTTCTGGTTCGTACGGGAAAAGATCTAACTCGGGGACAGAGTTAGGGATATCCGATTTTCTCGTACGGTTAACCCGAGTCCTATACTTTCTTGTGATCCCTCACGTAACCTATTATACGCACGGATATTTTTCTTGTTTGTTTCGGTAATTATTTAATTTAATTTGAATGCAGGTTTTGCCGCCGGGAACATTCGAAAATTAAATTGAATTTATGAGGGGCGATTTTGGTATTTGGCACACCTAGGGATTACTCCCCAAGTGGCCGGCCCTAAGAGATGGTGAGTTTAATTAAATATGTTAAGTATATCTCTTTGTATCCTTTTAGGTAGGAGATGATATACTTAATATATTTTGATATATTCATATATATCAAGAGGAGGCTAATTAACAAAAACCTAACCCTAATTCTCCCATATAGCCGCCAGCCTCCTCTCCTCTTTGGTAATTACTTTTGCCCTTTTGGAGATCATTGTGTGAGAAGAAACCAAGGTAGGAGAACACTTCGATCGGAATCGGTGCCCACACATCGTGATCGTCGTAGTGCGTCCGGGTCATACGTGAGAAAGTTGCAAGGTCGTCTTCAACGTATTTGGGATTTCTAGAAACTTATCGACAAGTTTCATTGAGGTATTAAACTATTAAAACCATTATAGTTTTCGTTTTTCATGAAAATCGCATACGTCATTTTTTACTGTCACGACGTCGATTCAAAAATCAATTTTTTTTTTCGCTGCGAGGCTCCCTTCTCCATCAGCCTTGTCCATGTTTAACCTTTAAAGTACCTTTTCAATATACATTTCTTATGAAAGCAATAGTCTGTGATTATTCCTATCCCGGGTGATCTTCATGCCAAGTATCTGCCTAGCCAGTCCCAAATCTTTCATTACAAAGGATTTGCTCAACTCTCTTTTAAGTCTCTGAATCTTGCTCATATCGTGACCGATGATGAACATATCATCCACGTATAGCAGCAATGTAATGAAATCACATTCGAAAAATTTCTTTAAGAACACACATTGGTCTGAAGGAGTCTTTTTGAACTCATGTTCGGCCATGAGCTGATCAAATTTTTTGTACTACTATCGCGACGCCTGCTTCAACACATACAGGCTTTTCTTTAGCTTGCACACTAGATTCTCCTTACCTTGACTTTGAACCCCTCGGACTATTTCATGTAAATCTCTTCCTCTAAGTCGCTATGGAGGAAAACTGTTTTCACGTCTATCTGCTCAATCTCTAAATTAAAACTTGCAGCTAACCCGAGAACTGTCCGAATAGATGTCATCTTCACAACATGTGAGAAGATTTCTTCAAAGTCTATACCTTTCTTCTGACTGAATCTCTTCATAACTAACCTTGCCTTGTACATAGGCTGTGAGCTTCCTTCTTCTGTTTTCAATCTGTAAACCCATTTATTCTTCAATGTTCTTTTACTTTTTGGCAGCTTTAATAGATCACATGTCTGATTTTCATGCAGGAAATTCATCTCTTCTTGCATGGCTTTCATCTACTCGGTCTTCTATTCATGTTCAACTGCTTCCTGATAACAGTTTTGCTCTCTTCCATCCGTGAGCAACAAATATTCAGTAGGTGGATATCAACTAGAGGCTTGACGCTCCTTAGTAGACCTTCTCAACTGTGGCTCTGCTGGAGAATCAATGTGAACCTCCTATATCTGCTCTTTTGGGATTACACCATCAACTATAGGTGTATCCCCATCAACATCTGCATTATCTTATGCGTCTCCCATGTCATTATTGTGCATAGTAGGTGGAAGGAATAGATCTGTATCAATCGAATATTCTGCCGGTGTAGCTAGTTCCTTTTTTGTGTTCATATCTTCTATGGTTTCATCCTCAAAAAAGATGACACATGTGCTTCTGATGATCTTCTTGTCAACAGGATTTTAAAGTCTATACCCAAACTCTTCTCGGCCGTATCCCAGAAAGATGCACTGTTTTGATTTCCCATCAAGCTTTAACCTTTTATCTCTAGGAATTTGAACAAATGTTCTGCACCCAAATACCTTCAAGTGCTCGTAGGAGATATCTTTTCCTGTTCATACTCTGTCTAGTACATCACCCTCAAGTGGAGCTGATGGAGATAAATTTATCAAATCGACTGCTGTCCTCATTGTCTCGCCCTAGAAAATCTTCGATAATTTTGCATATGACAACATACATCTGACTCTTTCCATGATTGCCGTGTTCATTCTTTCTACCAGGCCATTCTATCTTGGTGTTTTAGGAAAGATCATCTCATGCATGATGCCCTTAACCTGACAGTACTGTTGAAACGGTCCTCGGTATTCACCACCATTGTTAGTTTGAATGCACTTCAACGATCTTCCTGTCTATCTTTCCACACTAGCTTGAAACTGCTTGAACACATCTAGCACAAAATCTTTAGTCCTTAAAGCATATGTCCAAACATTTCGTGAATGGTCATCAATAAATGTCACAAAATATCTAGAGCCACCCATAGTAGTAATATTCATAGGACCACAAATATCAGAATATACTAAGTCCAGGATATTTGACTTTCTAGATGTAGAGATTCTATTGTATGGGATTCTGTATTGATTTTCAGCTAAACAATGTATGCAAATTTTAAAACAAGTACCCTTTACCTCAGGTAGAAGCTCTCTCATGGCTAGAAATTGCATACCCTTCTCACTCATATGTTCGAGCTGCTTGTGCCATAGCTTGATGGTAGCATCCTGCTCAACTGTGTTGATCACTCATTCGCTAAGATTTTCCTCCAAAGTGTAGAGACTGGATGTCTTCTTGCCTCTTGCAATAATTAGGGATCCCTTGTAGAGTTTCTACTTCTCATCCCTGAAGTGGTTCTTGTAGCCTTCATCATCCAACGAACTAATGGATGTGAGATTAAATCTAATCTCTGGCACGTGTCTGACGTCCTTAAGTACCAATTTATAGCCTGAAGTGATCTCTAGACCGACATCTATCATTCCCACTATGTCGAACATACTTTCATTCCCCATTCTAACGTGACCAAAATCGTCTGCTGTATGAGTCATGAAATATTCTTTATATGCGGTGACATGGAAGAAGGCACCATAATCAATCACCCAATTGGAGTCCTGCCTAGCGATCCCAATGAACCCGTCATCATAAACAATGATGGTTTTGCCTTTATCTGAAGTTGCTGCAATTGTATCCTTTTAATGTTTCTTGTCGTCAAACTTGCCCTGTTTTTTATCTCTTTTCAATTTTTTGCATTCCTTTTTCATGTGCCCTGTTTTCTCGCAATAGTGGCATTTAATCTCCTTTTTGGACTGAGATTTTTCTCTTAACTTGCATCTAGGCCTATTGCTGTTAGAGAATTTTCTGTTTGTACTCCTCCCCCTCTTATCTATGACCAAGGCATTTGATTCAGCTGTAATCTCCCACTCTTTCCATCTCGCCTACTCATTGAACATGTTGTCTTTCACCATATCAATGGTGACTTCACCGTTCGGCGTTGAATTACTGATTGTCACAACCAGTATTTTCCAACTGTCTGGCAAGGAACTCAATAGAAGAAAGGTTTACAACTTGTCATCTAGAACCATCTTTATAGTAGTCAACTTATTGGTCAGCTGCTAAAAATCACTGAGGTGCTCGGCTACACTCCGGTTGTTTTTGTATTTTAGATTCACTATTCGTCTAATCAAAAATGCTTTATTATGGGTAGTCTTCTTCTCATATATTTACTCTAATTTCTTCCACAATATATGGGTATTGGTTTCTTAAGTCACGTGGTAAAAAATACTTTGATCTACCCAAGTATGGATTTGAGCAACTATTTTCATGTTCATAACATTTCACTCATCATCAGTAGTCTTTTCTGGTTTCTTGCTGTCACATTCAATCGCCGGGTATAAATCCTTAGTGTAAATGACATAGTCTATCTCCAATTTCCATATCGAATAATTCGATGAATTCAATTTAATCATAACACCATATAATTTTTTCATTTTAATCAGGCACAAAACTGAATATACCCGGATCGTATCTGAATCTGGCTCTGATACAACTGTTGGAAAAAATTAAACAGAAAATAGCCTGTAGCAAAGAAAATATTTTTCCTCCTTTTGTGCTTAATTAAATTGAGATCAATAATAGTAGAATAAATAATAATCAAATAAACTTGCAAGATGCTGATTTTTACATGAAAACTCTTCAAAGAAAAAATCACGAGACTGAAGTCCGATTTCAAATTTTCACTATATTAAAATAATGAGTTTATAGAATTAACTCTCTAGGCATACCTAGAGGATAACAACAACAAGAATAATATTATCGGAATAACAAAATATTGAATACTCGTCACCGTAAGTTAGATTCCGACCAAATAAATAAAACTAAGTTTAGATATCACCGGTTGATAATCGATACCGTTGGATAACAAGAATCAAGTGCCGAGAGTATGCCTTTGAAATCTTACAACGATCGGGTTTTGTTTGACTTCTGATCCATACACAAAAATAGGCAGTTTCTTCCAAATTTTTCTTCTCGGCGGCACACTGTTGATATGCACAAATTTTTGTCGAGAGTTAATTTTCTTTTTAATGATCTGGCAACCGAACCCTATGAGGCCGATTTATATATAGTAGTCTATTAAGGCTATTGCGCAATGATAAAAGTTCTCTAATTATTAGGACTTATAACATAATAAGAAATCTAAAATTTCACCTGGTTACTTTTTTTTTCTTTTAATTTTATTTCTTATAAAATTGTAGTCCTAATTTAATTGTCACCCCAAATGGGCCGAACACTAACAAATAGAATTTTTATTGAATGGGTTTGAATTTTGATATTGAATCTTAAAATTTATTTATTTTTATTGAGTTTTTATGCAATTTTTGTTAAATTTTAGGATTTTATATAGGAGCATCATATATAAGTAGAACCGTGATTTTGAACCGAGATCGAACCGTCAATAATAAGTTTGGTTTGGTTTGGTTCCATATATCATACGATTTGATTTAGTCTTAAAATTATTAGAACTGTAGAGACATATTTGGTAATTGGATTTATGCAAAGTCAGTCCAAATCGGACCGTGTACATCCCTAATTCATGGGATTGAAACGATATTTCATTTTTTATTTAATGGAATATAATTCTAAATTATATTTTATAAAATTGTGTTTATCTTAATTTGTATTTTATTAAATAAAAAACAAAACTTCATTCCTATCTTCAAAGTCTATAACTCCAAAACAAATATAGACATTTTGAGATGTTTTTAGTTGTTGTAAACAAGATTTTATTTATTTTGTTAATCTTCAATTAATAATGATACAATAAGTAATTTAATTTTAAATTTTAAGAGTGGTACTATCATTTTTAAAAGAAAAAAGCTATTAGACTCCGTTTGTTTCTATGTAAATAAAATATTTTACTTAATTTTTACTGTTTGTCTGATAATACCTATGTAAAATATTTTTTTAGTAAAATATTTTACCTCATTAGACCAAATTTGACTTACAAAAAATTAACTTATAAATTAATTTTGAAATATACTTTTAGAACATTCACATAATCTTTGCCGCATTTGGTCATTCTTGTAACAAATAAAAATAAGGAAATAAGAGGTAGATCTTTCCCACATGAATCTTTCTGAAATCCTTCACATGATTCTTTTCCGCCTTTGGTCACTCTTATTTCTCATTCTCATTTTTCAAATTTTAATCAAACACCAGAAAATACAAATAAAAAAATAATTTTTACAAAATTATTTTACATGTAAAATATTTTTTATAATAAAATATTTTACATCAAAACAAACAAAACTTTAATGTCATCTCACGAATCTTAAAAAACATCAATCTATTTTACCCAAACCTTTTTTACTTAGGTTAAATTAAATAAACAGGCATCCCGCGACAACTACTATTAACTACTACTAATATTATTTTACCCATCAACGCTAATACTATAAATTTAGGATGCCCAATTATAAAAAAAAATTAAAAAATGTACAAATGTCTTTCTTTTCGAGGGGTCAAAATGATGCAAATTGTATAAATGTCTCTTTTTTTTTTTTTGGAGGGATATAAGTAAAGCTCTTGGCATTGCATAGTTGATGGGGCTAAAAATGCAATTTTGAAATTAAGAAAATAAAGCAATATTCAATAATAGATGAAAGAATAATTAATTTTTTTCTTTATCTTTTGCTTGTAGAGAGACAATAAAGTAGTTTTTAGTTTTCTACTACTAATTTTAATTATAAATTATAAGTTTTTTTTAAATACTTACAATTTCTAATATAATTTATAACTATTTTTTTCTATTTTAATTATAAATTATAATTTTTACCAAATGATCATAATTTATACTATAAAGTACAATCTATAAATTACTAGTTTTAATAATACAAAATATCACATTCTGAAGAAGCAGGTATTTCAAGAGATAGTCTAAAAATGTCAAATCCTTATTCTTATAGAAGAGAAGGGCTAGCTTGCTTCCACGTCTTCTTAAAAAAATTACTTCAAAAAACTCTAACTGCAAGCAACTGAGATAAAAGAAAGTGATTTGGTCTAAGTTGAGATTGGGTTAGTGTTCCGTTTATCTTAGTAAAGATCGAAAAGAATGCATTGCTTTCCAAGTGAGTCATGTTTTTCTAATAGAATTTTTTATATTAACTTCTTGATTTAACATTATCTCAAGTGGTGAAAATGGGTAAAGTGTGGTTGGACAAAAAAAGATTGCCAAATTAAGGTCAATTTTGACTAGAAATGACCTTTTGGTGTCTATGAATTGTTTCTTGATGATGAGCACACATGTATCAGTTAATTTTAAAAGTCACTCAAAGATCACTTTTTTGATGGAAGTAGTCTTTAAATGGTCTACCAGCCTTCATAGAGGTAAAATGGTAATTAGCATCTTCACGCTTAAGAGCACGTATCAACGTTTTAACGTTCCTGAAAATTTCTTATTAAAATACTTGAATTCTTATAATATTACCTTTCTCTTTTGAATTTTAATAAATGACTTCCAAGTTGTGAGTGGATCAAACCTGATATCATTGCTCTCTATAGTTGGATGTGAGTGATAGAAATGTAAGAATATCCAATTTACTGTGCACGACATCTTCAACGGTCTTTATGAACTTTTAGATGTGATGATTCTTTTGAATTGTGACCCAATTTATTATAAAAAGATTAATTCTTTCTTGGTATTTTCTGCAAATATTTTTATTGTGGGCCAAAAATAGGGTGTCAGCATTGAGTTTGATGCCAAAATTTTAGAATTATTTGTAAAAAAAAAATTTTTAAAGGACTTTTAAAAATAAAATTTTTAATAATTTCAAACCTAAATATAAGGGAGTGATAAAATCAAAATTATTTCTACAAACAAAAATATGAATGCCAAAACTCAATTCAAGGCGTATAATGTTATGAATATAAAGATTATGGTCCATATAACACACAACTACACAAATAAGAAAAAGTAGAAATGCAAAAGTTTTTCAGTAACATAGGACAATAGTGACTCGAGAGATGATTCCGATAATGATGGAGTCGACAACAAAAGAGACAAAGGCATCATCTACCAAATCTTTTCCACCACAAAATAACCCTCCTATTTTAAATAAGTATGAGCCTCAAGTTGGTCATCATTCAAAAATGCCATACTACAAATAGTTTAAAATAGCATCCATCAAATTAAGTAAACCAAGATCACAAAATTTGTAACATCTTTTATCTTCAAGCACTCAACGATGATCACTGATTTTCTCAGGCACTGCATTATCTTAAGGAGAAAACTGAATAGTATATCACGAGCGCCGATACACAGATGTCACAGGAGTGAATAGAAAGGACTCCCGAGATGCGACAATCAACTAATCACATTCAAAATGTCTCGTCTCGAACCACATTGAAGTTGTCAGATTTTTCTTAATCAGAATAGACAAGCCATGTTGGGTAAAAAACACCACCATCATGATCCTCTCTATTCAGCTGGCACAATATCTGCAGCAAATCCATTGTGTTAGAAATTTCCACGAACATTAGTGCATATAACTAACGTTCCATTTGTTTCAATGGAAAATATTTTCAAAGAACTTTTTGCATGAAAAATATTTTCTTGTGTTTGGTTGCGACTTTAAAATAATAGTGCTAGTTGTGATAGTACTAGTATTGGTGGCAGCAGTGGCAGTGGTGGTGGTGATGAGAGTGCTAGGGAGTGGCAGCCGTGGTGGTGTGATGGCACAAAGGTGGTGGTGGTGGCAGTTGCATAGGATAGAGAATATCTTCCCTTGATGACTCTTCTATGATCTCCTTGCCTTGACTGCAAGCTCTCCAAGGTTTCTACCAGATATAGGCTTTATAAGAAAGAGATGTCGCTGAATCGGGTTACCAAGTTGTGATTCTTAGGTTAGAAGCTTCGGGAAGGGAATCTCGAAGTGCGGGTTCGAATCCCGCCCATGACAAAAGAGAGTGCTGAACTCTCTTAAGAAGAGAGTTTCTATTTATTCAATTAACACAAACTAGTTTTCAAGACGAAGTATGCATCCGGATAGTCCAAAAATCTCGATAGTTAGCTCTCGGTCTTTCGGTTGTAAGGTCTGGGAAAGCTGATCAGTCTAATAGCACGATACTCCTTCTTTCAATGTAAGTCCTCCTTATTGGAAATGGATTTTAGGCATAGGATCTCTTTTTGCACTTCACAAGAAGGTGGTGGTGATGGTAGTAGTGGTGGCGTGGTAATGTGGTGAGCGGGTGTAGGATGGTAATTGTGGAAAACATTTTTCGCCTTCAAAAAATAAAAAACATTTTTTACCAAAATTAACTTATTTTCCTTTGAGTAAGAAAATATATTTCGTTGGCTTTTAATTTCCATTACAATAAATATCAAAACTAGTAAAAAAATATTTTTCAGAAAATGTTTTTTGTCGAAACAAACTAAGCATAATATTGGAAAATTTGAACCAGACTAGCTGCTTACGCAAATTCATTTTATCTACAGAACCTCAGATAAAAAAGCTATGTTTTTAATTCATTAAACAACAGCATACCCTTCGAAGAGGGTTAAGACTATGTCTCCGGAGTCTTCCTCTTCTGATTTGACGTCGAGGGAGCATTTGTTTGAGCCTGACCAAAAACTGACCTGCATTTCAATGTTGTCATGGCGAAGATAGAAGAGGTACCAAGACAAAGGAATAAAGCATATAGAGCAATAGTTTCTTTGACATTGAAAGTATGTTTGATTATACAAAATCCTTTTTGCAACATTAACAACATTTTAGTTAATTGCCTACGACACAATTAGTAGATGAGCAACCTTCTGCTACAGCCTAGACACGTCGTGAACCATAGTTGTTATCCTTCTCCAAGTCTGCTCATTAAAGAAATATCTCCAATCCCTCAATTTATAGGAGAGAGATCAGCAGTCATAGAGAGACTTGACAGTAACCTTAGGTTTGTTGGAAGTGTACCTGAGAGCCTAGATGTTTATTAATTTTAATCAGCACTTGAGCGGGCTGTCATTCTATGTAGGTTCTAAAGGCTTGAGGAAAAAAGTTTGAGAATAATGTTTGAACAGGGCCGTGGTTTTAAAGAACAAATCCAGACAGTTCTTACATTGGACCAGCCCAACTCAACGATGCCACTGCAATAGCATAAACCTCTCTTCAATATTTATGATGTATGCAATATATTGTGGCAATTAGAATATATGGTAAGTGAAAGTCAACTAGGGAAAATAATGCAACAATTGCAATGATGATTAAAATGAAAGTAAATACAGAAAGGAACAGAAAGGAGCGATTTAAAACTCCATTTTTGTTAAGCAATACTTTCAAGCAAGATACTAGACTCACACCATCTCTTATGCACATAAGCATCAAGATGTTAGCATCTGTCCATCTTGCCTCCTACAAATCTAATTCCAATTGAGCCAAAACAAATACACCACTTTATGATCAACCGTATGGAAATTTTGACGGTAACCAAAAAGAAAGCCAATGCATCTACGTTCTTCCATATAATTACAATACCCCGTGAATAAACCTCTCCTACCATCCCATACAACAGCAACAGCCCACAAATGCAAAAGCTCGAGAATGCGTAACCCCATGCTAATTGAAAATATTTCAGCACCACAACAGCAAACACCTTCCTCAGCTAACATTGGGCTTCAGCATATAAGAATCATGGTTTCCCTTTCCATCGCCCTCAGGCCCATCTAGGTTCTTCATTTTCTATTTTTCATGTTTTCCTCCTGAAGGAAAAGTGGATCTGAACCCTTTCTTTCACAACACCTAACAGCAGCTTCCCACAATTTCCAAGACCTCCAATTATTCTGATTGGGGAGGCCAAATTTGCTAGCATCCTTAACATGCATACAAAGACACTCCCCCCAAATATAAGAAAGGGAGGACTAGAAGTTTTTATTTCTTTTTTTCATTCTTTTGTTTTTGTTTTTGTTTTTGTTTTTGTTTTTTTGTGGGGGTGTGGGGTATAATAATAACAATACTAAAAGACAAATACGTTCTCATATGCATCCCAAATGACGGGCTATGCGAGAAAGCTATGAATCCTGCCTACTGTGTTTTCCAGCCAATATTGTCAACAGTACAATAAATATAGAATTAAACAAGGATATAAAGTGGCTACTTCAACTACAATTTTGTAACAGTTCAATATATAAAGGAAAGGAATGGACCTAAAATTCATTCACGACAAGAGCAGTGTCTTAAATAAGAAAATATTAGAAAGTAATAGGTGCTCACCCACAGGTTGAACATTTCTTGTGATGCTTACAAAATATAGACAAACAAACAGAACATATGTAATAACAATACTAAAAGGCAAATAAGTTCTCATATGTAATATCCAAAATGACAGGCTATGCGAGAAAGCAATGAATGCTGCAGACTGTGTTTTCCAGCCAATATTGTCAACAGTACAATAAATATAGAATTAAACAAGGATATAAATAAGCTACTTCAACTGCAATTTCCTAATAATTCAACATATAAAGGAAAAGAATGGACCTAAAACTCATTCACAAAAAGGACAGCGTCTTAAATAAGAAAACATTAGAAAGTAATAGGTGCTCACCCACAGGTTGAACATTTCTTGTGATGCTTACAAAATATAGACAAACAAACGGAACATATGTAGCCCATGTCAATTGTGTTTTTGTGACAAAAGCACCTGCAAGTTTCAGAGTTTTGGTAAGACTAATAGCAATAAATAAGGGAAATAGAACTTGAAGTCTTGAACTGTTGCAAACAAAGGAATGAATAGGGTTTTAAGGAAAACCAGAAAATGATATGAAGAACCTTGCGGAAGGAAGATGACGATTATCCATGTACGAGCTGACAATTACAATAAAAACAAATGCACGCAGAGCAGAGAAAACATGAGAGAGAGAGAGAGAGGAACACAGTTCTGCAAGTGAAAACAGAAATATTATATTCATTCCCCCGCCCCCCCTGCCCCACCCAAAAAAAAAACGAGATAATAATAGCCTCTGCTTTCCCCTTTAGCCCTGAAACTCCAATGGGCTCTTCCTTCTTATTACCGAAAGCAGCCTCAAAGAACAACCTTTTTTTTCCTTCTTGATAAATCTCAAAGCATGACCATTTTAACACTCATTAATCCCTCAATCTCAGTCATACCTTCTCAAACTAAAGTCAAAATCCTAGCCAACATTAATTAGTTTAGGCAGCGTTATTCACTTCAGTAAAGAGCAACCCAACCTAAGAGGCCTTTTGGCTTATAGGTGCATGAACCACTGATTGTACTCCAGCATAAATGTTATTTAAGCATTTCTATAAAGGTTAAATCTCACTTGCCTCCATTGAACTTTGGGAAAAGGCGACTACACCATAAAACTTTTAAAAATAGGCTGGGACCTCCCTCCCTTCACCACCTGCTAATAAAATTTCCCTTCCTCAGTCAATCAACCAAGCTGACACGATAAAATGACCAAAATATGACCTAAGACAAACTAAACCTTAGGTAGCAAACGGATAGACTAATGGGTTAACAACATTTATGGGTAAAACCCACCTGCAAACTCTTCTCTATCTAAACCCGCGGTCAGTGACTGTCCACCAGAACCATCAAGCTTTCCCCCAATGCCTCCACTGCCTTATTCAATGCACTCTGCCTCCCCTCCTGTCTCTCGTCCATCTATATTAAAAAACCAACCATGTCCCTCATTATTACCATGTACCCTTGCCATCAAGCATTGCCACCAAAGCAGCCACCTAAATGGGCTAACCAGCATCACTAACAAGGGTCACATATGAAGGTGTACATAGGAGCAATCAACTTGCAATTTTGTTCTGATGACAGGAAATTAATAGTGCAGGCATGGGCATACACATGAAATCATATCGCAGGTAACTGAAATTAACAAATTCAAAATAATGCAAACAAAATATTGACTAAAAATTGAGAGAGAAAAAAAAGTACAAAAAATCCAAGTCTGCATAGAATCTTCAAGATTTTCCAATCGAAGGCTTTGTGCTAATCACAAAGTTAATTCCCTCTCTGTATATATATACACACACAAATGTATCAAACTTAATATTTGTGGATGGTTTGCTAGTGAGGTGACTGGAAGCGGGCTTTTGGAAAGATGGTGGGCACTAAGATAGCACGGGATCACTGGAAGTAGAAGAAGTGAGAGGAAAGGCAACCTTAGGTGAGGGAGGCAATGTGAAGTGGAGAAGTGCTCTTGGTGGGCAGGTAGAGGATAATGACAGATCTCAAAATGAATGCATCGAAACTAACAGAATCTGAGTTATGTGGGACAATTCAGTCATGAACAAGTGGCTCAGTCCTCTTGATTCCACAGCCCGGAGTTCGGAGGTTGCGCACCTACCAACTGTGCCTATGTCAGATGGTGGTCGTCCAATTCGTGAAGAATGATAACCATCGAGGGAACATACCACGACAGTCAGTTAATAAACATGATACATTGAGTGCTTTATCATGCAGCTATAAATACAATATTTCAAGTTATAGTCTTTCTTGTCAGCTCGGGCTCAATTGGGAGGGAATCTCTTAGATTTTTCTAACCTCATGGTACTTTAGGTGAGAAGTGGAGGACATGGACAAAACTGCCAATGTGTTGCACAAATTCCAAGAGCCCAAAGAAAGTGGGGGATGTGCCAATTGACAAGGAGCGGCTCTTTGAGTATTCCTTCGACACAAATCTTGAAAAAAAGAGTCATTCAGTAGCTGTCTCATAGTGTTCCATGTAGTGAACATGGAAGCATTTACTAAAGGAGAGAATGACTTCATTCGTTTTCTGGGTCTCCTTAGCCAGTTGCATTGCGTAAGGTGCTCCCTCTACTTGGGAAAATTGATGGTCAATTTGGTGGTGTTTAGGATAGCTTTTATTATCTAACTATTTTTTGTCTTTAGTTTACTTTTTTTAAATTTAGACCAAACTTCTAGGAAGCACAGATACGGATATGATACAATTCAAATACGGAGGAATAAATAAATAAAAGTAGGATTCAAGGTACGATTAGGATATGTTTGGAAAAAAATATTTTTTATGCTTTTTAGTATTGTATTCTTTATCAAACGAAACAAAAATCAAGAGTTAATTCATTTTGAACATTCAATAACTACCCAAGTCAAGAGTAAGCTATTAAAAAAAATTCCCAGTAAGCATAAAAATAAACATGAAAAATAATGTCCACAGTCAACGAACCACGCCCATCATAGAAAATGCATCTCAACCATCCATGTGCATGTTGGTTTGACATGCATGAATGCTGTCATAGGGTCAAAATTTCAGCCACGAATTTGCCCGTGATGGCACTAAGTTACAGCAACACTTAATTACAGTCAAGAACAAAAAAAAAGACACATGAAAGAACTAGCACATGAATTACAAGAACAAATCTAAACCTTTTATTAAACACCAAGTAAAATTAAAAAGGAATGCCTTAGGCTTTACTCACGCCACTTTTCTATGTGTAAAGAATAACCATGCCATGCCTATTTATAGGCAAAGAGCAGTTACAAGCAGTTATTTGCAGTTAACATTCCCAACTGCTACACATATCTGCTGAACATTATAAAACCCATGCCCTCCACTCTTTACAACAAGTAACTGCCATCAAACACTTATCATGTGCAAAGGGTTTTCAACAAATGACTTCTGGAACTGCCAATAACCACCCATGATGCGCCTGGAACATGGCACATTGTGCTGGCATGTTGATCAAGTCTTGCTCTTAGGAGTTAACTGCCCAGTCATGTGCAAGGCATGCCCCACGTGTGCCACGCCACTAGGACCGTCTGCTTTAATATTCTCAATTGCCTAGCCTATGTTAGTGCCAGCTCATGTTCGCCATATGCTCGTTGCGGTAACTGCTCGTCTTGACCCACAAGTCATATGAATTACCGGCATCCATACATTGAGAATTGCGCCTTCACGTGCCAAGTATTGCATTATTCTTGTTTAAAGGTCGATAACAAACTCGTTGCCACACAGCCACCTCGATTGATAGGACATGCCCTTTTCATGCCGCCAAGGGTCAACAAGGATGCAAGGTGCCACCGCATGCCACCCACATGTCAGGGTGCTAACAAACCACCCCCACCAGAAGAAGCCGACGGCCTCGTCGATAAGGTTTGTAGGTATTGCTCTACTTGATTCTCGAACTGCCACAATGTCACATCCTTTTCCCAGCTTGCTTCAAAGTTTGGTAAGCCCTTCCACTTGACTAGATAGTAAATCTGCTTGTTCTTCTTACTTTGGCCCTCTGTTCGGTGATCCAAAATCTTCTTAACATCCCCGCTCAAACTGTTTTCTAACCACATGAGGTGCTCTTGGAGCTTGCTTCCTTGTCATGCTCACCAAGTCTTCTTGAAACGGTTTTAGAAAAATGACATGAAAGGTTGGATGGATTTTCAATCGTTCTGGAAGCTTCAATTTATAAGCAACATTCCCCACCTTCACGATTTCAAATGGACCATCAAATCTCGGAATCAAGCCATGATGCACAGTTTTGCTGCTAATCTTCTTCCAAATCTGAGGAGTAAGTTTCAACATAACTTTATCCCCAATCTGGAATTCCAACAGCCTTCTTCCTTTGCCAGCATACTTCTTCATTCTCCTGCTTGCCTTGTACAAGCTATCTTGCACTTAATCTAGTAAATCTTGCTAGGCTCAAGCGAATCGGTATGCTACAGGACAACACCCTCCTATCATCGTCCGTGCCACCTCATGGAGAGTGAGGGGCTAACGACACATAGCCAACTCAAAAGGGCTCATGCCCGTAATTGAGGATCAGTATAAGTTATAGCAAAACTGAGCATTGTCCAGCAATTCCAACCAGTTCTTTTGACTAGTTGTCATGTAATGCTGTAAGTACTCTTCTAATAGCGCATTTATCCTTTCCATCTAACCATCTGTCTACGGATGATTGACAGTGGAGAATTTCAACTTGGAACGCATCAAGTTGAATTGCACCGTCCAAAACCAACCAGTAGAACAAGTGTCCTTGTCACTCACAATGTCTTCGGGCAAACCAAAATATTTCACCACATACATATAAAATAATTCAGCAGCAACTTCAGCAAGAAATGCATGTGGTGCAGGGATAAACACAACATACTTAGAAAAACGATCAACAACAACCACGTCAGAACGCATACCATTGACCTTAGGCATACCTGAAATGAAGTCCATGGGCACTAAGCTCCACGGCTTCTCCGATATCGGCAAAGGTTGCTCCACGGCTTCTCCGATATCGGCAAAGGTTGCAGCAAACCCGCTTCCCTCCTGCGTTCTGTCTTGTCTTGCTGGCACATTAGGCAGGTCTTGACATAAGTTTCCACATCGTCCTCCATCTTTGACCAATAAAATATTCTGGACAATAATACAAGCATGCGCTGCCTACCTGGGTGACCGGCCCACTGAGGGTCGTGCGTTTCTCTGAGCAACTCCAATCTCAGTCCCCCGCTGCTAAGAACATATAATTGATCTCCTTTGGCATGGAGTAGATTGTTTTCGAACCAATACCGTCAGATTATTCCCTCCTTGACCTGCTGCACAAGCCTTTGATATTCAACATCCCTGGCAGCATGTTCGATAACTCTTGCTATGAAATCTGTCTCAATTTGAGAAATCGCAACAGCATATTCGTTGATCCCTTTTCGACTTAAGGCATCAGCAACCTGGTTGTGCCTATTGATTTGGTGTCTCGAATTTTGGTATCCATGCTCGATAGGACGTCCGAACAGCATTGGAGGACTGAAAAATGGGTCGACATAAGCGCAGAATCTCTGTAGAAAGAAGAGAAACCGAGACCTGTTAAAGACGGATCGATTGGTCTAAAAGACGGATCGATCAGTCTAACATACGGATTGATCGGTCTAGGCGCAGCAACAATTTTTTACGCGGCGGCTAGGGTTAAGTTTTGACCTAGGGGCTGCATATATAAGGGTTTTAGGTTTCATAGAAACCTTAAGGTCGTCTATATACTTGAGATGGCTCGGTAGAAATGTTAGAGAGAGTATAGAGAGACGGTGAGAGACTCAAGTTTGAAGCCGCAGATACAGTGTGAGCGTGAGAGAGAGTGATTGTAATCCTTATTGATAATAGTGGATTCTTTCTTCTTGTCCCGTGGAGGTAGACAGTCAGCCGAACCACGTATATTCGTGTTCTT
>JAULJZ010218927.1:0-17908 GCA_032270985.1 Heliamphora pulchella | reverse complement strand
CTTCTTTTCTAGACTTTTTGTTTCATGTTTTAACTACATAATTTACTTTTTGGTATCATGTTGATGAGATGAACGGACAATGTAAAAGTTTTTTACCAGAATAAAAATATTCACTAAGAATGAAAATAAATAACATAAAATTTAATTTATTGACTTGTTTTAATTGGTTTATTTTTGTTTTTTTCTTTTAAAAAAAAATTATTATTTTGATCAAAATTTTTGCTTTTTCATCTCGTATTGATGAGATAAGTTAAAAATATAATAATTTACCAAAATGATAATTTTTTTACTAACAATATAAAATAAGTGAATAAATTATTATACCAAACCGTGCTTATATATGAATACTAGGAAATCACCGGCGCCTAAAGGCACTATGTATTATAATATAATATGATTTAAATATTAATTTTGAACCATAATTAAAAATAAAAAATAATTTAGATCAATTTTAAAATATATTAAAAATTAAATTCACTCAATTAAAAGTGAAATTCACTCACCTTAAAACTCCAAAAGTGCAACCACACTCTATTCTTGTTATTTTCACTTTTTTTCTCCCATCTTACTCTTATTTTTCTCTCCAATCATTAGATTAGAAAAATCTCAATCTTTTAAATTGTCACATATGACAAATATTACATCAACACTCTTTTAAAATGTAATATAGGTGATCACGCATTTGTAGCAACCAACCTTCCAGACTTACACATGATTATTGTGTGGACTAATAAGGTTTTTTTTTTTTTGAGATATCTTACATTTTAATTAAAATTCTTACTTGTTTTGTTTGAACTTTTTTAGCTTTTAAATTAGTATTGTAGTTAATAAGAATTAAAAAAATAAAAAATAAAAATTAATTTGAGAATTTGTTTAGTGATAAATCTTTCACAAATATGTTACCCTTAAATTTAATTAAATCCTAACAAAAGTTGATCCACCCACCTGGCATCGCTTATCGTCTTTGGATCATCGCTGGTTTATGTGCTATCGGTGGTATTTGACATTGCTAAAATTGATAAGTTCTATTCGAACTGAGGAATTAGACAATTGGAATAGATTATTAATCCAAGAGATTTTTTAATCGCATGCTTGTTCAGTAAAATAATAGTGTGACTAATTATCCTCAATGATTCTCAATCTCATGAATTGGAAGATAATTAGTCCCATAAAGAGGTGAGATACATAATTTCAGGATAACAAGTCACCTGAACTAAATATAAAATTACTTATTTACCTTCGTATTTAAACCTCGCATTGACAGTCCTAACCATTTTCGTTTTCTCTCAGCCATCCACCACGCTTGACAACCATAATCTCAAATATCTACCGACGGTCTGGGTTCCTGAGGTCTAGGGGTCGAGGGGTCCAGGGGTCTGGAGCTTTTAGGTCTCGGGATCCCAGTGGTCTAAGATCTTAGGGTCCCAAAGAGTCCGGAGTTCCAAGGTCCTAGGAATCCGAGGTCCCGGAGGTCTGGGGATCCCAAGGGTTTGAGGGTCTCGGGGGTTTGAGACTACGGGGTCTCAGGGTCCTGGTGTCTTAGAGATCCAGGGTCTTAGGGTCTTGGGGGTCTAGCCTCTCGGGGTCAAGGGGATCCTAGGTCCTAGGGATTCGAGGGTCCAGGGGGCCCGGGAGTTCGGGAGTTCCGGGGTCAAGGGGTTCTAGGTCCTAGGTCCCGGGGGTCCGGAGTCTTGGTGTCTCGGGATCCTAGGGTCCCAGGGTTCAGAAGTCCTGAGGTCTCGGGGTCCAAGGGTCCCAGGATTTGGGGTTCGAGCTCTGGGGTCCTGAGGGTTTGGCAGTCCAGCAGTCCTAGGGTCTCGAGGGTCCGGAGTATTAGGGTCTTTGGGTTTCGAGTACCCTGGGTCTTTGGGTCTAGAGCTCTTGGGTCCTCGTGGTCTGGGGTCATGGGGTCCCGGGGGTTCGGGGGTCTAGGGGTCTGAGGATCTAGGGGTTCCAAGGGTCCAGGGGTCCCGGGGTCCCAGGGGTTCGGGATTCCTAGGGTTCTAGGACTACAGAGTCCTTGGGTTTAGAGGTCTAGAGCTCTTGAGTCTCGGGGTCCTGAAGGTCTAGGGTCTTGGGGTCTCGAGGGTCCGAACAACATATTTGACCTAAAAAATTATTTTTATGCGCACTGGTTTGGCCTTAATTTTGGCTAATTGGGATTTAGCTATGTTGAACTCAGGGGTATAATTTTGGCTCAGCCTGACCCACCATAACCGTAGCTCTGGCGGGCCAAGTCCAGTCCTGGTTTAGCGAGCTTCCGCCAAAAGTTTAGGTCTGACCGGGCCGGGCCAGGCTTTTTGAGGGGAGGGGTTGGCCTAGACCCAGAGATGTAGGGTTCAGGTTTAGTATTCGAGCTTAGGCTCGAGCCTTGAGCCCGGGCCACTAGCCAATCTTTTTGCGAGCTTTTCATTTTTTTTATTTTTTTATACTTTTTTTTAAATTTTTTGAGTTGTTAACTTGTTGTATAAAATTATAAATTATTAAATTTATACTTTATAGTTTATTATAAATTTATTTATTAGTTGATTATTTTATTATAAATTCATAATTTATTATAAATTTATAATTTTATTAGTTTTTTAGTTACTTAGTTTATAAGTTTATAGTGTAATATTAGTTTATTAGTAGCTTATTAGTTTATTATATAAGTTTATAATTTTATAGTCTAATATTAGTTTATTAGTTTATACGTAGTTTATTAGTTTATTATTAATTATTAATTTATTTTATAAGTTTATACTTTGTACTTTATTGTTTTATTAGTTTATAAGTTTATATTTTAGTATATTAGTTTAAAGTTTACTTAATATTAGTTTATAGCTTAGAGTTTACTTATATTAGTTTATAGTTTACTTACTAAATATATATTGATATTCGGGTCAAAAGGGCGGGCCTCGGGCCAGGCCACGGGCTTCGGGTCGGCCCGGTCCGCTAGCTCAAGGGTGTAGACCCAGGCCCGCCCAAGGGGTCTGCAAGTTTGGGCCAGGCTCAAGCATTTTGCGGGCTGGGCCGAGCCCGCACAGTGACGGGTCTCGATCCGCCCACGGGTCTCGAGTCAATTTTACACCTCTAGTTGAACTTTAATGATTTTTTTTAATAGTAAGAATTTTCATTAAGGTTGGGTATTATTGTCATTTATGCATAAGGTTTGATTTTTAATTTTTCATGTCCTATGAAATAACCAAACATGAAAATGAATAAAAAGAAATATTAACAATGCATTGAATACACTATCCTAAGATTTTTAGTTAGGGAGTACTAAATACCCTTAATCTTTTCCCCTCAAAACAAATATGGTCATAGAGCATGTTTAATTGACCGGATTAAACATATGATTGGATTATATATCATATGGGATTAGAGGATACTAAATACCCCCTTATGCATTCATTATCAGTCCCACTGGACTACTTATCAAGTAAAATCATATATTTTCTTATTAATAATCTGATCAATCAAACATGAACATAGTTTATAGTTTTCTGCTATTAATTTTAAGAAAAAATTATAATTCTTTTTTGAAACACCAACAGTTTTTACTTCAAGTTATAATTACTTTTTTTATAAATAACAAATTTCAGTTATAAGTTAGCAATTTTTCTAAATACTCGTAGCTTGTGTTATAAATTATAATAATTATTTTTTTAATTACAATATAAAAATTATTAGTTTCAACGACGTCAAATACTACCATCATCTTCAAAATCTTCGAAACATCTACGCTTTCTCATAGCTACACCAAATCAATTACAATGTTTGCATGTGTGAGTTGTGTTATGCATACCTGAATTATTCAACCTTCTCCTTTTATGAAGGCATGAAAGATCTAACACGGCTTGATCTGGGTCACCTCTCATCCTCTTACCCAGTCAGTTAAAGTCGAATCATTTTTAATGTTTGCATTAGAACCTTCTTTTTGTATTTTTGTCCATGTAAGGGATCTAATCATGACACGCCGACTCTGGGATCTTGCCAACCATTCTTGAAATGACGACTATGGTATCAAGTCCAGGTGTACGGATGTCGAGCCCAAACACTAACTCCTTGATATTCGTACAGGTTGGCTACAAGGACGTCAAGTTGCTGGGACGGTCTCCTTGAGGTTTGAGTGGTCCATGCTCCGACCACGACTCACGACTACATACCTCGGACGAATCCTCCGTAATGTACTGACGTGGCCATCAGGTCAGCTCAGACTGTGTTGTCTTCCCTCAATTATAATTAAATTTATTTGTTAATAAAAATTGACTGATAGTAAAATTTAATTATTTGTTAGCAATTTTTTCATGAATTTTAGTCAGTCTTCAGATTTTTTTTAACTTCTTGTAATCTTTTGAGATTTTTGTGTTAGTTGCACTAATTAAAATGCTAATAATTTTTGTACCGGTACTTTTTTTGTTAGTTTCAGTGAAATTTTACTAAAAATAAAATTTTATTCATTTTGCATTATTTCAACCATAAATTTCAAAAAAAAATAGTTGTAATTTTAGTAACAGTTAATGTAAGATTTTTTTCATTGTATAAAATTTATATGTGGCCCAAATAAATATTTATAATTATTTGTATTATTTAATGAGTGATGGATAAAAAAAATACATATTATATATAAAGATTAGTGATGAAAAATTACATTTTTTTGTGAATAAATTCCTATGAACAGGTGCTATTCGCATTTCTTGATAAAAATATATCGTGAGCTATAAATAAAGAGAGTCTCTAACCTTAACTTTTAATTAATGAAAAAGCTCGTAACCTATTATGGAAAATGTATTCGTATTCAGTTTGAGTCTTTAAGACCTGCATCTTTGCATTTTTGTTTTTTTTCTCAATACATTTGTATATTATTTGTTGGCGTTTGCCTTAAAATGAAAGAGATGTGGTAAAATAAAGCATCATGGAAGAAGAGAAAAAAATAATTAAATAAATTGGCGCCGAATCATCCTATTCTTGCATTTATGAAGATGATAAACAGTGTTTCTTGGGTTTGTTTTTAAGGCATTGTTTGGTTGGGTAGAATTTCAGTTGTCTAGAGATCATGAACAGTCATATCTCTTCACAAATAGCTTCTGAATTTCCACCTGTTTCACTGTTTTTCTTTGGGTTTCCTTAAGGCCACGTTTGGCTATGCCCAAATATTCATCTTGCGTTTGGCCCAAATGTGAATTCTAAAATTTCAGAGATGATGATGAACAATAGCGAAAATTTGCACCTGTTGGCTGATTGTTGATATTTTGGGTCTAACCAAAGCCACGTTTGGTTGTTTAAAATGTTTAATTTGAAAACCGGGTATCATAGTTTCGAAATTCTTTCTTTTTGGATGCATCTTTCATTTTCCATATACTGTTTTTCGGAGCATGACTTTTATATCAATGGATTCTTAGTCTCGATACCTTTCCAACGGTACTTTATTTGCGTTATTTGGATGCAAATGCAAATTAAAAGAGATTAAGATCATTAAAAAAAAAAAGAAGGATGAACAGTGGAACCGAAAAGGGATGAAGATGAACAGTGTGTTCGTTTCATTGTTTGGATCTTTCTAAGACCATGTTTGGTTATCGTCATATAATCATATTGCTTGTTTGGTTCATTAATGCTCATATGAACTCCATTATGAACATGATTTGATCCGTTGGACTTGAAATTTAATTTTTTATTTCTTGTCAAGTATTTAGTTTGTTTCTAATATATATATATATATATATATATATATATATATAAAATAATTGTAGTTTTCAATGCTTTTAGTTATTGCTAGAAAATTAAATAAAAGCTATAAATTTGTAAATTTATCACAAATAATTGTTTTATTATCTGAATTTGTTGACACATTATGTGAGTATATTTTGTCACTTGTGTCATTTTGTATGCGAACATAAATTATGAAGATTATAATTTATTTGCATATTTCAAGAAATTTTGTTCAAATGCTATATTTATTTTCCAAATCAATGTTTATGAGATTGATTTAGTTCAGTTACATAAGCATTTATAGTTAGACTCAAGTATTATGTGACTTGTGTAATTTTTATTCTTTCTATAATTCGTGTCGTGGTTGGATAACGTGGGTAGAACAACTATGGTGGAAGGCCATATACATTTATTCTTATTTTATGTTTAAATTCATACTATAAAAATTTGATGCCAGTTTTTAAGTAGTAAATATCAAAATGACTTAAGAATAGCCATAACATCTTAAGATATGATCATAATCACATAAAAGAAATTTTTACAAAATTCATAATTGATATTTGCGTTATAGTGGCAATTAATTCATAAAAAATAATAATTTTAGCCCTACATGACAGTTATTATTTTTGTTATTTAGTTGGAATAAAATAATAAATTTAAGCATTGAAACCAAAGTTTTCCTATACCGTAGGTATGAAAAATTATATTTTAACACTTATTATTTATTTGTCTTGTTAATAAAGTTTTATAATCAATTCATAAATGATCAACAACCTCTACTCACATAAAGGTTGAAATTTATTACTAAATTAACATTGGTTAATTTAGACAAAAGTTTATTTTCATAGTATTAAGACTTATGTTCTTGGTTATTGCAACATTAAGGTTTACTAGTTTTAGTTCTAATATGTCAGTCTTAAATATTTCTGATTATGTTGGTCAGAAAAAAAATATTATTTCTTATTAAGGTTAAAGATCTCCCATAAATGGTGTAAGACTTTTTGTATTATTAGTGTATCAAATGGATTTATCATTATTAATCAATATGTACACTTATAGGTTAGTAGGAGTAAACACTATTTTTATAGTTTTTAATGTTATTGAAGTTCTATTTTAAGCATTTGTTGAGGTTGGCTACATTTGAATTAACATTTGTTAATGTATAGTTATAAATATATAGTAGCACCTATTGTGAATGAGTAGATTCAGTGAAAAATAATTAAAAGTCACAACTAAGTTAACGAGGTACTTGTTAAGATTAGGAATTATAAGTCGATTATTCATTCAGAGCTGTTTACTTGTTCAAATTTGGAATTATAAAATTACAACACAGGTATTATGGGTCTTAAGATTGTCGATTTATGGTCGAGACCATTAAAGAACCTAATGAAAATTCGGCTATAATTTTTACTCTAAGAATAAAAAAGGATAAATGTCGGGAAAAAACTTATTGACATAGAGTAGCTCATTATGAGACAGTATTTTAAGTAACAAAAATTGTTTATTGAATATAAAACATTTGGGTTAATGGACAATGCAGTAGTATGGTCATGTAATACTTATGAAACTTGTTAGCCATCATGTATTTAATTTCTCTCATTATAGCTCATTTTATACACAATCTGAAAATTCTTAAAGGATAAAGGAAGCGTACACATAAAATTTTGTATAAATTTATTCATTGAAATGCATAAAGTGGGACCTGAATGACTAATTAAAAACACATTCATAAAGTTAAAATAACTCATAAAATACGCATTTAGAGAATACTATGCATTATAATACATGGAATGAAGTACTTATAATAGTATAATCGCCATGATTCATGTGTAAAATTTTTTATTTGAGCGGGAGTATTTCATTATAGATGCGGGTGGTACAATAACCATATTCAATTACTGTCACTCATTAAATTATTGAAATTCTATGTGGTCCAAGTGGGAGAATGTAAGAATTTTTTTATTGAATAAAATCTATATGTGGCTCATATAAGTATTTATAATTATTTGTATTATTTAATGAGTGGTGGATAAAAAAAAATACATATTATATATAAAGATTATTGGTGAAAAGTCACATTTTTTATGAATAAGTACCTATTATGAACATGTGTGATTGGTATCTCTTAATAGAAGGATATCGTTACTTATAAATAAATAGGGATCCATAATTTAATCTTTAATGAAAAAGCTTGTGATTCATCAACAGTTTCATTAAGATATGGTCATAAGTTAGAAGAATCACTCTGTAAGTGCAAATTCATTTCAATACTTGAACAATTATAATTGAAGATACTTGAATCATATTTTCACTGGGTTAATACATTTGTTAATTTTACCTACAGTTAATTCATCTATCAAAACCTGTAACTTCTCTCAAATTTAGTTCCTAGATATCTATTCTGTTTAATATAGCTTGAGCAAGTTAAAGAACAAGTACAGTTTTTTTGAATGTCTATGAAGGAATAAGCGAAAAAACCAATAACATATTTATATTTCATGTAGAATATTTATTGAATACATGGCATACAAAAAATTCTAATTTTATAAATATGAAAAAAAATATTTTGGCACTTAAATTTCAGTCAAATAGAATGAACATTGAATTTTATCTGTTAGTAAAATTTCACTAACAATAAGTTTATTTGTCCATAATTTTTTTTATCAAATCTGTTTAATTTGTACTAATATATTTTTAAGTTTTGTACTGTTTTGATGTTTACCTATTGATTATATTAATTTTGAACATATATACTATATTGGACGTTAATTTTTTAAAAATAGTTGTAATTTCATCGATAGTGAAATTTTCCCGTCGATAGATTTCGTTGATAGTGAAATTTTCCTGTCAATAAAATCTATCGACAGTGAAATTTTCACTGTCCATCTTTTTTTAGGAATTTAGTATTATTCATCATTGTTGGGATTTTAAGAATATGAATCCCCTGTATAGGATCTAGTTTGGCAGCGAAAAAATTCACGTTATTAAAGCCAAGAAAATTTTTAAAAAATAATAAACGAAACTAAAAAGATACAGCCTATTACGGATTTTGGCCCTAATCTTATTCATTTTAGTTTGGCAAATCTGTAACAAAGTATTCAAAAGAGGCTTGTGTGGGGGGAAAATTGATTAAGGGGGAGTAATTTTTTTGTGTGTATGGTATGTTTGTTAGTTGTTTAGTTGGATGTCAGTTAGTTGTCGTTTTGTTAGTTTGATTTATTGGATAATCTGGTTAGTTGGATTTTGTCACAGAATTGTTAAAAAGGGAGATTGTTACGGATTTTGACCGTAGTTTATTCGTTTTGGTTTGTCAAACTTGTGACAAAGTGTTCAATGATGTGTTAATCAAATTATTAATATTTTATTTGGTGGTATTTTGTTACTTGTTCTGTTCGAGTTGTGATTTAATATTGCAGGACAGCGAAAAAATAACAAAAAAACATCAAAAAGTTGCTCGCAGTGCCTAATCGCTGGATAGACCGCTTGAGAGGTCCATCGAGCCGTCAATTGCACCTCTCGGTTTCTCTATCTCTACAACACAGTGCTGCTACACAGGCTTCACCGCTCAAGCGGTGAAAAGACCGCTCGAGCGGTCCTTGGCAAGATAGTTTTAAAAAGTGGTCTTTGCAGTTAGGTTTTGGCATAGGATTATAAATATATGACAGACAGGGTTTCTAGAGGGCGCCTCCTCAGTTTATATCAAGCCGTATCCACCCAATGAGCTCTTCTTACGTTAATTCTCAAAACTCCAAAGTCAGTCAACAAGCTTTGATGAACATTTAGTTTCTGCACAGTTATGTTAATCATTAAGAAATCAAACATTCAATGATTTGTTCGTATTCGTGGAGTCGTTTGAGAGGATTCTCAAGTGTTCGAAGTCTGGTGGAGGATTCCGTTAGCAGTTGAAGTCCGATGATGAGTTCCAGCGGCAGTTAAACACAGAGTTGATGTACGTAGATTCGACAAGAATAGGCTTACTACTGTTGGTTGTGGGTTCAACGTCGGGGTTGTAAGATTTCTTTGTAACCCGCGTTTGATATAATATTTGATTTTATAGACCTGAAGTGGTATCGTGATTTTTACCTGATTTTGGATTTTTCATGTAAAAATCGTCGTCTCGTGTGTGATTGTAGTTGATTTATTTTCTGCTTGTGTGATTGATTGATTTAAGCTTATTTGCAGCGTTTGACTTCTTTAATTGAATCGATTAGTGCAAATCAGTCACCAAACGGGATTTTCAACTGGTAATTTAAAATTTTTTTTGGTGTGATCCATTAACTAATTTACAATAAATAAATTTTCTTAGAGAAAACACTTTAATCAGAAGACCATTTCTTCTTGACGGCTATAATTACCCTTTTTGAAAAGTAAGAATGAGGATTTTGATAAAATCAATTAACGAATGTGTTTGGCTTTCCATTGTTAAGGGCTAAAGCCTTCCACCATTGTTATTGATGGAAAAATCGTCCCTAAGCCTGTGATAAATAGGACAGAGCTAATTATGAGGATGCATGCTGGAATAGTAAAGCTATGAATGCTATCTTTAGCAGAGTCACACCAGATTAATTTCGTAGAATAAGTACGTGTGATTCAGCCAAAGAAGCATGAAACATACTCCAAATCACTCATGAAGGAACTGATACAGCAAAAATATCTAACTTTAACGTCTCATAACAAATTTTGAAACATTACGTATGAAAAATAATGAAAGTTTTGACTATTTTTATGAAAAAGTAAGTGATATTGTAAATACTTCATTTAATCTCGATGAAAAAATCTCTATTTTTAAAATTATTCAAAAAATTCTTAGATCTTTATCCGAATGCTTCCAACCAAAAATCACAGTAATAGAATAGAGCAAAGACATTGACTCTATTTCTGTTAAAAATTTGGTTGAAAACCTGCAAAACTATGAACTAAATTTTCAAAACCAGAAGGTTTCACAAAATTTGACATTTTCTTCAGCTCAAGGTTCTGTAAGCGACTCAGATGTTGATTTAGACAGTGAGATAATGGCTATTTTTGTAAAAAAATTCAAAAAAATTTTAAAAACTAAAAAGCCTAATCAAGAGAAAAAAATTACAAAAGAAGCATGGTAAATACAAAGTCAAAAATATGTTCAATTTTATTAAAAAGTGGTCGAAACGCCAAATTTCTAAAAATCAATGCTATGAATGCAAATGATATGAATATATAGCTAAAGAATCTCCGAATTTTCTTATAAAGCAATAGAAGAAACTCACAATCACTTTGAATGATGAGAGTGGACCTGAGATAGGTGATGAGGACGAGTATGATTCTAATGGGGATGATGCAATTGTAGCGATTATTGCTTCTGTTCAACAGGAATCTAGTGAGTATGAAAATAAAAATTCTATAAATGATTCCAATAATAAAATAGAAAAAGGTGAAGAGGTTAGTGACATTGAGGATAGTGAAGCTCTACAACAAGCTTATGACAAATTTTATCATGAGAGCTATTTGTTGACCAAATAAAACTGTAAAATGGTTAATAAATTCAATTGTGTGAAAAATAAAGAGATAGTGTCAAATTTGAGCTAACTAAAGTTCAAGACCTGGTAGTGAAATTAAAATTAGACGGAAAAATTTTGTGTAAAAAACTTGCAAAATGTGAAAAAAAATAATAATTTGTCTGAATTGAGTCAAACTAGACGAATCAAGATTGAATTTCTTGAAAAAAAATTGCATGCTTGTGTTGAGTTAAAAACTAATCTTGAATTAAAATTGATTAAATTTAAAAATGATATGTTAAAAGCTCAATCTACTTTCAAGAAATTGAATGTAGGCACTATAATTTTGGATGACATGCTTGGGTCATAAAAAGTAGTGACTGATAGGTGTTGACTTGGCTTTGCTAGTGCGTCGTTAAGCAAATTGTCCAAAGAAAAAGAAAAAATTTGCTAGCCAATTCAACATGAATCGGTACCAAAGTTTATGAAAGAAGAAAGTGACATAAGTTTAAAAAGATCATTTGCAAATATTTCAGCCAAAGCTAGTGAAAAATGAAAGAATCAGATGGGTTACCACCATTCAACATGGTGAGGTAAGTCAGCATAGATTCATTCATGTGTGTCATTATTGTGGGGTCAAGGGACACATTAGACCAAATTATTTTCAGTTGCGTGACATGTTTGGTTACTATTCTGGATATTCTCGTGTTCCTAAAAAAGGTAGATTTGTTGACTATATGCATGATTTTATGAATAGATTGAATTATTCCATGATTAGGAGAACTGATTTTAAAACTTGGACTAAAAATGTTTTGTTTAAACCTATACCCAAATCCTATGCTGCTAAGGACCAAATCAAGATTAGAAAAGTTTGGGTAAGAAAAAGTAATCTTGACAGATTTTTAGCTAGTCGTATTCCTTAGGTTGTTTTTGTTTTGTCGCGTTTTTTTTTTTGTTTTTTTTGTTTGAGTCTTTTTTTTTGAGTCCTTAAATAACAAAAAAAGGGATAACAATAAAAATTGTGGGGGACTTTATTAAGGATTGAGTACTATTTTTGTGTATTATTTTATTTGGCTAAAATCTCATAATTTAGTTTTTGAGATTAAATACCAATATGATTTCTGGATAATTTAGTTCACAGTGGATAGAACGTTTTCAGAAATGAATTTATTATGTATACCACTTGAATATAGACAGATGTAGGGATCATCCGAACTTGGGTTCAAATTTGTCTATGGGTCTTCCTTATTTTTCAATCTTCTAAAATTTTCATAAAATGACCATATAGTGGCGACCCACTTGAACTGAATGTTTAAACTCTCTTCTTTTTTTGTTTTTGAATGTTTGACTTGAGAAATAACTACCTATGCAAATTTTATTTTTTCGTTCGTACTAGTATAAAAGCCACCAATAAAAACATAAAAAGAAAAAGAAAAGAAAAAGAAACATAAAAAGAAAAATAAAAGAGAAATAGAATAAATATTCTGCGGTCATTAGTTAAGGGGAAGTTATCCTTTAAAGTAAATGGGGTCACAGTTGGTTTGATTTTGTGAATTTCTTGATTTCTGATAAATAAATGTGACTCAGTCATATAGATCCCGTATATAATTTGATCTTAGAATCTGAAAATATTTTAAGTCACGCACACATTGATTCATATAGAATCTACTCTGATTATGTTATTTCATATATAAATATAGTTTATCTTGAATTCTGTGTGTGATTTTGATCAATTTAACTAGATCTTGTGATTTTAAGTGAATAAAAATATGCATGGGTTTAGTACTTATTTTTTAATCTGGTTCCCTACACAAAAATATTTGTTTGATTTTTTCTTGCGTTGGTTTGTCAATTTATGACAAAAAAGAAGAGAGAGGCTTGTGTGAGAGGGAGAATTGATTAAGGGGGGGTAATTTTTTTTCTGTGTCTCGTATGTTTGTTTAGTTGTTTAGTTGGATATTTGACAAAAAGAAGTTGCCCAACCTTGCCTTATTATACAACTCTACTTGGCCCTTCTTGTTGATTCGGTTGAAAACCTCACTCCCATACATTTTCATTACCATCTAATAACAAGTGAAATATTTTCAAAGATGACAAACGACAATAAAAAACAAGAGCACGAAGCTTAAAAGAAGTTACTCAAACAATATTTGGCGTCATAGGAATATTGTGTTAAAAGTAGTTATAGGTAGTTATAGACGGTTATGGGTAATTTTTTATAAATTTTTTTCTATAAATAAATGTAATATATACAATTTTATGGATATACAACGATAACACCCGACATTAGCCTTTTAGTTTTTTAACTTATTGTCATTTTAGTTTACATTATAGCACTTTTTAATTTTCCTTGCATCGTAACATTTTCGTTTCAATTAGCAGTACAATTCTCTTTTTCTTTCATTCAGGTTCTTGTGTTTTTTTCAAATTTCAAGTTCCTTCCAATGAAGTCCTGAAATACGATATCGAACCTCAACACAGCTATTTGATAAATTATTTTCCCTGTAGACTTCGACAAAAAAAAGTTTTATTTGATTAATAATTTTTGGCATGCCCGGTGGGACAGCATACTAAATTGGAAGAGATAGCTAGCACACAAAGGCAAGACAAAGCAGTTCAAGAAGAAGTTACTTCGGTGGAGGCCAACCGTGAGGCCAACGTCAACCAACACCTCACAATGGGTGACCATGAAGTAGGCCAAATAAGTGGCCAAAAAAGTTTTGCTATTCACGAGTTGATACAACTTCTGAAAGTTTTTTTCAATCCTAATGCTAAAAGAAACCGAGATTTGGTTTCAGTCATGAAAAAGGTTATAAGTGGCCCCGAACAAGAAATGTCGCCAACAGTTAATCCACCAGTTGAGGTGGTGAATGTCAACCTGCCGCCTGTAAGGACACAAGTAGAGCCTCAAGGATCATCAATGGTCTACACAACGGGCTACTAACAATAGGTATATTATAATCTTATTTACGATCCAATAACTACCTTAGGATCAGGTTCAATTATAAACCAATAATGGGGCCTGTAAGGCCACTCACAGTGGTGTATCTTCCTCCACTATAATTGATCATTGTAGGAATGAACAACCTATACTACAGGTTCAAAAATCTTTAAAAATTTCTTCTGTGATTAGCCAATAATTAGTGGCCAATAAGAACAAATAATCGAAATTGTTCAAAATTTGTATGGTCCGGGCTTTCGAAGGACTGAACGACTTATGTTCTAAAAACCTTACCCTCATTGTGTGGTTAATGTAAGTTTTTTAAGAAATTATAAAATGTCTGAAATAATATGGCAAAAGAAAAAGAAAAAAAATCAACAGTAAAGACGTCTTACTATCTAAAGGCCACTTATAGCTCTTTAATTTCTCTAAGTTTTAGTAAAATGCACAACATATGTAGGCATTTATGAAGCCACGCCATAGATGCCTCATATTAGCGATTTTAATTTGAAGAAAAAATTGTAAAATTGACAGTATTAGAATTCTTATGACTAATGGCTATCAAAAAATTTGTCATGGTATAATGATACAACTCTTTTAGAATTCGATAGCTCCTATTCTTAAAGACTTTGGGATATTGTTTACACCATAATTTGTCAATCTTATCAACATAGAAATAATAATTACACATTGTTAAATTTATATTATTTTATGTTAATAACTCTGTCGAATTCCATATAAGAATTCTATTTTCTGTTCAAATAATTTGTCATTTTTTACAGGGTTTGATAAAAAATAATTATGTATCTGAAATGCCCACGTGAAGTATTTTCAAAGATAACAAATAAAAATCAAAGACAAGAGCACAACGGTTAGAAGAAGTTACTTAAATGACACTTGACGTCGTAAAATTATTGTGGTAAAAAGTAGTTATTGGTATTTATAGACAATTATGAGTAGTTTTTTATGAATTTTTTCTATAAATAAATGTAATGTATACAATTTTAGAGATACATAATAACACCACTCAGCATCAACCTTTTGTTTTTTAACTTATTGTCAATTCAATTTACATTGCAGCACTTTTAATTTTTCCTCGCATTGTAACCTTTTTATTTTAATTTGCAATAAAATTCTGCTATCCTTTCATTCAAGTTCTTGTGTTTTTTTTTCAAATTCCAAGTTTTCTCCAATGAAGTCCTAAAACTCGGCATCAAATCTCAACACAATCGCTCGATAAATTATTTTTCCTGCCGACTTCAACAAAAAAAGTAATATTTCGTTAACACCCACTTTGTAAAATGGGTTAACAAATTTACCTTATGGAGAAAGAGGTTTTAAAAGAAATAGCACTAATTAGTGTTTGCCATTGAAATTAGTAATTTATAAATCATAACTTGTAACAAAAATTATGACTGTTTAATAAAAATTATACCTTGTAACTAAAATAAAAAATATATAATTATAACAAAAATTCAAAATATTTTAAAAATATTGTTAACAAATTTACCTTATGGAGAAAGAGATGTTAAGAGAAATGGCACTAAACTACTCAATCATCATTAACTCCAATCATTATTCCTCCTTATCTCACGTCCAACCAAGCATGGGACAAAATAAAATTTTCCCCATCTTGATAATAATTATGGTGTTTAACCTTGCTCATACTAATAATCTATAAATTATCAATTATAAAAAAAATTGATTGTTTAATAAAAATTATAACTTGTAACTAAAATAAAAAATATATATATATATATATATAATTATAACAAAAGTTCTTAGTATTTAAAAAAAATATTAATAAATTTATCTTATGGAGAAAAATTATAAGAGAAATAGAACTAAACTACACAATCATTGTTCCTCCTTATTTCACGTCCAACCATGCAAGGGATAAAACAAAATTTTCCTCATCTTGGTAATAATTATAATGTTTGGCATTATTAAAACTAATAACTTATATATTGTAATTTATAATAAAAATTTAGAGTATTTGATAAAAATCATAACTTGTAACTAAAATAAAAGAAAAAATAATTATAATGTGTAGCTAAAGTATTGAGCAATTGAAAAAAAATTATAACTTATGACTAAAATTAATAATAAAATGCTAAAAACTACTAGTAGTAGTTTTGTCAAACACCTCCGTTGGGATAAAGCTTTACGGGAACTGAAAATAACAAAACAAACAACTGACACAATTCCTTTCTAGCCCCTTGGCACCAAATCTATCCCGCTACCAAACAAAGCCTTGGTGGTATTGGCAAAATACTAATACAAAAATGACGAGAGTCAGTTATATAAACCAATCGCATTTAAATTGAAGCACACCAAACTTATTTTCCTGATTTTATTTTCTGTTGAAAGAGTGTCTACAAGTGTCAGGGAAAGAGAAGAAAATTGCTCGTATTTTTCAACCTCTATGCTATTGTACAACTTCATCAGAGTACACTGTACATAAGGCAAGACATTACACAGGAGCCGATGCTTGAACACTCAAGAGAACCACCAACTAAACCAAATTAAATGATTTTCAAAAATTGGAGAAACCAATAAAGAGATCTACAAATTTCATCAAGGATAAAAAAAAATGGTTACCCGGCTGTTTCTCCAACCTATAATTCCTCTTTGAACCGAAGGGCGACTCCCATATTAGAAAAAGACAACCTTGAGTACGTATCATGCCGGTATACAGTAAGAGGAGCTGAGAGGTGGAGGCAACACACAGACCAAATGAGGTCCAGGAGGGTTGCAACTTATATTCGAATCATCAACATTTGGGAGGAGCAGTTGAGGGGGACGAACGTATCCTGCTACCAGTGGTACACATAATATGGAGATAACAATCCTCGAACCTGTATAATATACAAGAGATTTTCAGGATGCAAGAAGGATAAATTAGGGTGTTCCTGGTTCGACCTCACGTACTTGAGGCCATGGTTTTAAATCGCAATATCAGAATACGTATTGGTATCGGTTGTGCACATGTATCAAACAATATTGGACGGAATAGACCACTACATTTGTAAATATCAGTATCGGAGGTCTCAAATCCCGTCACATATTGGCTAATACAATATATAACGGCCAATACTTAAACCTACTTGAGGCGGAAAACTACTGGGAACTGAAATTAAATTGTGCATTCAGGATTTTCTCTTCTTTTTTGAGAAAAAAAAAGGGAAAATGAAAAATAGAAGTGGTTCAGGCACCTTGGTTTGTGGAGAGTGGAACATGCCCTCTTTTCCTTCCAGCAACCATCCAGTTCTCTGAACTGGCATTGACTTCGTATAATACCTCATCCTGTTGGACAACAAATATAAACAATTTACAAAATCACAAAGCTGTACAAAGCAATTCCTTTGAAGCAGCGAAATGCAGCTAAAAAACTAAAGGAAAAACTTGTGGGGTAAGCATACAGTAATGTTCCAAACATTTGGTGCCCTAAGATTTTAAACCCCTGAAAACCTTGCAGATTCTGGAAAGAGGTTTACCTTTTGGTGTACAGTCATCTATTTCTAAAAAATAAATATATATTGATCGAGTAAAACATTATTACAAAGACTCCAAGAATTGAGTATGAGAATTTCATTTCGTATAACACAAGCAAAAAAACACCAAGTACCAGTTGCAATGGATATGTTATAGAAAGTACTAAACACTTAAAATACAATTCAGTAAACAATATAAAATCTCTGCTATGCGGCAATAAGACCAAAATATCCAGTTGGCTCAATTGTCTTGGTCTTGATCCTATAGGCCTCTTCAGTCCTTCCCCCACTCCGCGCCCCCCCCCCCCCCC
>JAULJZ010218916.1:0-17909 GCA_032270985.1 Heliamphora pulchella | reverse complement strand
AGCAGAATGGTGTAGCAGAAAAAAAGAATAGGACTCTTATGGAGATGGTAAGGTCCATGATGAGTTATTTAGGTTTATTTGATTCATTTTGGGGACTCATTATAGAGACAGCAGCTTACATTCTAAACTTGGTACCTTTTAAATCAGTATCTTCTACTCCCAAGAATTGTGGATCGGGCGTAAGTCTAGTCTGAAACACATTCGAATTTGGGGGTGTCCAGCACATGTGTTGAAAGGGAATGCGGGCAAGTTAGAATCGAGAACAGAAGTCTGTTTCTTTGTAAGGTATCCCAAGACAACAAAGGGTGGTCTATTTTATAATCTTAAGGATCAGAATGTCATTGTTATCACTAATGCCCGATTCTTGGAAGATGATTATATTATGGACCACAGGCCCCAAAAACAACATTGTTCAGGAAGAACTGAGAGAAAATACCAGTAAAATGGAAGAACAAGTCACTAATATCTCATTACCTCGTAGTGGGAGAATTATTGAGATATGTGCAAATCATGAATAGGGTGTTGATGCACAGGGTTCAAATTTTACACAATGTGTTACTACTAGTATATAGACACAGGTAGTGCCTCGTTGTAGTAGGAGGGTTGTTCATCAACCTGATCGGTATATGTTCTTGGGAGAGTCTTTTTATAGGATCTCTACAGAACTGGATATTGAACCATGTAACTACAATGAAGCACTTCAAGATAAAGATGCAGATTTTTAGCAAAGGGCTATGAATTCAGAAATTGAATCTATATATTCCAATCAGGTATGGAAACTTATAGAACCACCCGAAGGGATAAAACCTATTGGATGCAAGTGGATCTACAAGAAGAAAAGAGGAGCAGACGGGAAGGTTAAAACTTTCAAAGCTAGACTTGTTGCTAAAAAGTTCACTCAGAAAGAATTGATCAATTATGAGAAAACCTTTTCACTGGTAGCCATACTTAAATCTACCCGGATTCTCTTATCTATTACTGCACATTTTGATTACGAAATCTGAAAAATAGATGTCAAGATAGCTTTCCTTAATGAAAGTCTTGATGAGTGTATCTATATGGTACAACCAGACAGATTCATTGCAAAGGGCCAAGAGAACATGTTGTGCAAGCTTAAGAGATCTATTTATGGATTTAAGTAGGCATCAAGGTCTTCGAACATTCGGCTTGATCAAGCCATAAAATCTTATGATTTTGATCAGAGTCCATATGAGTCTTGTGTGTATAAGAAGCGTGACGGAAATGTGGTGATCTTCTTAGTACTTTATATAGACGATATCTTGCACATCAGAAACGATGTGAGGGCATTATCTATGGTTAAAGTATGGTTATCTGAATAGTTCGATATAAAAGACTTGGGAGAAGCCAGTCACATCCTTGGGATCAAGCTTGTGCGAGATCAAAAACAAAGGATGTAGGGTTACCACAAGCAAAGTATATCGATGATATTCTTGCTCGTTTTAGCATGCAAGATTTCAAGAAAGGTTTCTCCCTTTCGGGCATGGAATCACTTAATCCAAGGATTAGTGTCCTAAGACATATGATGAGATAGAGAAGACGAATGCAGTTCCTTATGCTTCGGTATTAAGAGGCTTCATGTATGTTATGCTTTGTACTAGACCCGACATCTGCTTTGCCGTTGGCATGGTTAGCATATATCAATCTAATCCAAGGTAGAAGCTTTAAACTGTGGTAAAGAATATAATCAAGTATCTGAAAAGGACTAAGGATTATATGTTGGTTTACCAAGCAGACAGTCTAGTACTTTTGGGGTACACAGACTCAAATTTTTAGTCTGACAAGAATTTTCGTAAGTCTACCTCAAGATATGTGTTTACCTTAGGAGGTGGAGTTATAAGTTGAAGGAGTATCAAGCAGTCATGCATTACTGATTCCACCATGGAGGCCAAGTACGTGGTAGCTTCTGAAGCAGCCAAGGAAGCCGTGTGGCTTAGAAACTTCATATTGGATTTAGATGTGGTCCTTTTAGTTCAGTCGGCTATTACACTTTATTGTGACACTAGCGGAGTGGTTGCAAACTCGAAGGAGCCAAAGTCCACAAGAAAAGAAAACACATTGAGCATAAGTATCACCTAATATGAGAAATTTTACAGAGAGATAATGTTGTTGTGACTAAGATTGTATCAGGAGACAACCTTGCAGATCATTTTACAAAGAGCTTACCAGCTAAGGCTTTTGATAGTCATGTAGAGAAGATGGGTGTTAGATGTATAACAGCATCGTTTTGAGTATAAGTGAAAGATTATTAAGGTTGGTATACTAAAAATCATGTATTTAGTATTTAATTTTATTTTAATAAAATTAATTTTTTCATTTTATGAGAATTTTTATGAGTAATGTATGTATATCATTTCTTTAATATTATGCATAGATGTTCAATATTCTATATAGTATTTAATCTGGTGTGTAGAGTATAACTTGGACACAGAAGATCAAATTTTAGGTTCTTGCAGAATATAAATTTTATGTTCACAGTCCAGATCGAAATGAACATACCATCGGTACGACTGTGACACAGAATTTTAGTAGGCATGTTTTTGTTACAGAGAATATATAATAGCATCGTCTATTGTTCCGACTTTCTATGCTAGTATACTTTGTGTATTGAATGGGATACATTGAAATAATTAATTTTATACTGACTATATAAATTAATTCACATCACAAGGTTATTATGAATAGTGCTTATACTTTTAATTCTGAAATAATTATTGATTTGTGTATATTTAATATTCGTTATTTGGATTTATTAGAGGGTGCGATCTTATATGGGTCCATATTCCTGGTGAATTAGACAGTGATATTATTTATATGGTGAATATTAATTATTGATGGAATTCACGTCCTGAAAGATCGGGATTAACGATGCCCCTTTAAGAAAGTTTATAAGTTTTGACCGGACCAAACCTTGCAGGTAAATTTTATTATCCGGCGGTCAAATAAGTTACGCGGAAGGGCTTAAGAAATTTAAAGATGCCGATTAAATTAAATTATCAATAACTAAATTTAGTTGGCAGGTATCGATAATCTTAACATAGGGAGAAATGATAAGCATTTAATAATAGGAGCTCAATGCAAGAAGATTTTGAGATTATGGATTATAGTGCAATTATAGTTCTTTAGTGGTGTAAATTGTAATTCAGTATTTTATGAAAATTTGCAGAATCTGCTGCTAGTTTTCTATAATTGCAGATACCGCTATGAGATTTGGTTAATTGCGAAAACCGCTGGTACATATATGTGTTCCACTAGAAGTGTTACTCATAACTTGTCTTTCAAGACTAAAGCTATTCAGGTTCTACCGGTATGAATTCTTGATAGATTGTAACCCACCCTACATTTAAGAATCGCATAAGAGAATAAAGTAGAAGATCTGACAGGAGCTTCAACTCGGATTCAAATCGTAGTTGAAGATTCGACCGGTAAAAAGGTATTTTCTAAATTAACTGTGGCTGCACGAGTTTATTTTGATCGTTTGTCATCAAAAGTTTTATTTGGAGCCCGTTTCAGCGTTTACCCATCCAATTAATATTTTACCAAAAATTATTTGCAAAAATAATGATCTTTGTAGTTTTGCCTCTGACAGATTCTACCGTCGTCATCGTCGTCGACCTGCCACACCCAGATAGCATGGCCCACACCTCTATACCGAGGTGCTCACACCTGAACCCGGGTGCCTTACAAAGCTCACTACGTTGAAGAAGAACATGGCCCTATCTCTCCCCCTTTGTGCACACAACCAGAGAGATTACTGCTACTAACCAAATTAAGAGCAAATGAGACTCGCTTATGTTAATGTGCACACCTGTCTGTCACGTCTGTTGTACTAGTCTAGTTGCTCGAAGCTTCCCCTATAAACATTTAATAACTGTTACTCTTGCATCTTGCTGGCATCCTGCACAACATCTGATTTGCTCACCTGCGTACTTGTACTATCTCATCGCTTCCGCGTACCCCTGCGCCTATTCCGTGTGCTTTTCTACAACTATTGTTCACCCTGATCACCCTTACACTTTTTCGTATATGTCGTCTACTTATACTACTCATCTAATATCTCACAGTTGCTTCACCTGTCACAACATTCCCTACGCACCTGTATAGGCTGTCAATCATCTGTCCCCGTAGTACATCCTTATTTTTCTTTGAAACCCAAAGAACTCCACCTCTAGATGAGAGCCCACAACCTCTTGAATCCAGCATCCCTAGAGAAATCAAGTTCTTCGTTAGATTTGGCACATGTCTAACCCCAGTCAAAATCAAAACGGTCCCATCAAGTCTGCAAAATCGCACTGTTCTCATACTAATAACTCTGCTCACTGCATTGTTTGCCATCCTAACAGTACCCCCATCGCATGACTAATACGTATCAAAATACTCTCTAACTGCACACATGTGGAACGAACATCCAAAATCTAATATCCAATCTAATTTGCTCATACCTGAAGTAACTGTGAGCACCTCTGATTCTTCATAATCGAAGCCCTCTGTAACTGTTATCTCTCATGATTGTTCTTTTTTCTTGTCTGCCTTGTACTTCAAATAATTCCTCTTCAGATGACCTTTTTTGTCACAATAGTACCACTTCCCTTTGTAACCTCTCAACTTCGAACAACCTTTCTTCTTGGACCCCTCATGCTTCACTGTCGCCCTACCTCTGACTTTCCCACAACCTGATGCAACCATGATGCCCTTTCCCTGTGATCTGTTACACACTCTCTTCTTCAACATCTTATGAGATATGAGAGCAACAACAACCTCATCTAATCCAAGGGTATCTTTTCCAAACATCAGTGTAGTCCTCTGATGCTCGTACGATGAAGGTAAAAAAATCAACAGGAGAATTGCTTTATCCTCATATTCGATTTTCGCATCGATAGAATCTAATTTCGTCAGTATCTTATTAAACTCGTCCAAGTGCTTTATAAATTTTGCTTCCTCTGTCATCTAAAGTGCATATAACTGTTTCTTTAAAGACAACTGATTCGTCAATGTCTTGGACTGTACCTGTTGTCCAACTTAGCCTAGAGTTTCGCTAGATTGCTTTCGTTGATGACTTCTCGAAGAGTACTGTTATCAAGATACATTTGAATCGTGTTGTTCGCCAAGTCTCGCATCTCATCCCACTCTACATCCTTCATCATTTTTGGTTTCTCTAACTTATTTCTAAGAGCCTTAATCAGTCTTTCGCGCCTCAATATATTCTTCACCCTTTGCTGCCATAAGGTGAAGTCATTATAGCTGTTAAAAGATTCAATCACGAAATCCAAACTCTTCAACGCTATTAGATTTGTGTTTGACAATTCCTACAAGTTGAACTCATCGCAATATTCGATGTGTAAATCTTATCCCACGCAACCCAAATCAACTTTGATTGTACCTGATCGCTCCTGATTGTACCCGATCATACCCAATCAATCCCAATTTAAATCAATCTGTCCAATCCAAATAAATAGTACATAAATCAAAAATTCTGACCGTACCGATGAATCCGTAGCGCTAAAAAACTTTACGAGACACCTCCCCCCTTAAATTATATTATTATACATATGATCCAATATAATAAAATAATTATGAACCGTTGATTTAATCCAGTTACCACACTGGATAATAACCCAGCAATATCAATTGCTCCCAAACTCAATCAACGACCAGTAAGTGATATCAAATCATATCCATTCCTAAACCGAATCTTCAACAACTAGTGAATTGGTTTTCAATTAATGTTAGATTCAATCAATTCTCAAATTACTTATCACACAGGATAATAACCTAAGATTCCTTCCCAAGCTATTAGATTTATGAATGGAACCTTTCTATTAATCAAAATACCATTGCCAATCAAATAGCTGTATGATTCATCCTTGACAATTAATCATCACAGTGCAAATAGATCCCAACTGACTGAAACCACGGCTACTCACCCTTGGTCAATACTGTGTGAATCAACTAGAAGCCTCGCACAGCGCAACACTCGCGCCACATCAGTCATGTAACTTCTTTTTGTGCAAAATAAAATTTTTTATTTATACGATACAAAATTTAAAAATACCTTGCTCCAATCAACTACCATGGCTTTGAATCGTCCACCGTCGGCTCTAATACCACTTATTGAGATTTGTATACCAATCCCTGAATGCGAACAGAAGCAATCCACGCACAAAAAGTAGAAAATAATGAACACCAAGGATTTACATAGTTTAGCCCATATCGGCCTACGTCCACAAGCGAGAGAGAAAATATTTTACTATGTCAAATGTGAAAGAGTATAACACCGTCTCTATTCTCTCTACCAGCTAGCTTCACAATTTTCTGTCAACTCACAACCTTAAACCCTAAGGTTTCATAATTTTTTATTTATAGGCACACACGTAGAAACCCTAAAGAATTCTAGTCTGTCCATATTACTATAAACCCTATACATAAAAAATTCTAATGAACTCTTAATTCCACCCCAACTCAATTACATATAAATCAAAATAATATAATAAAATACGAGTCCGGTAGAATACAAGACATAACCCGACATAACCCAACATAAACTTACCCCGAAAGTGATCTATAGGGTGTAGATGCATATTTAATAGGATATAGGACATACTTCAAATGAATCTTAACCACTCATTTTAAATTTTTGATAATTTTTTGGATATATAGCATTGTTGTATTCAAAATTCATCATATATAAACATGTGTTCTAAGATCTTGAGAGAAAAGTTTCAAAGACTCTTTCATGCTGGAGTTGACAAGAGGGGCTTAAGGCTTTACAAGATAGCAACTAGCAAATTCTAATCTTAAAACAATAGAGAAAGAAAGAATTGCTGCTACAAGCTTTTAGCACAATTTCATAGCAATACGTTCAAGATTTGACGTAAGTTTATTTCTATGATCACTATAACAAAATGTGAAAAAATGAAAGAACAACGGTTAAGAACTACAAATGAGACTTGATTAGATCACCCGGAACATACTTGATGATTATAGCGAGCCTAGGGAGCATGTCTCGACGCATACTAGATTGCATGCATTACATAACTCAACAATTACCACCAAATGTACTACTACTTCAGGATATTCAAAAACAAAACAAAAAATAATATTGTTGGATCATCCCTTTTTTACAGCATTCCTAAGAACAATTTGCTATATCATTTTCTCGTGATTTCATGTTAATTAGTGTGTTAAAACAAAGCGAAAGGGTTGAGTTCCCAACTACGAAAAGACTAAAAAAGTTATGCTCCAACAGTGTTTCGACGTATTTGATTCCCTTCACTTGACTTATACACACTTTGTTAGGCTTGAAAATGAGCATCAATGGAATATGAGAGTCTAAGCTCCCAAAAGAAGAGCTAAAGAGGAGCTTCAACGTCGATAGAACACTGAGCTCCAAAAAAAGTAGTTGTTAAGTTTAATTGATTTAATTATTTTACTTAATTTGTATTACACGGATCTTTTCAACCAATTTCTTAAGAGAATAGTGACCAATGAAGAAAGAAAAGAACAAATGAAAAGATGCTAATCAAGTGATAATCTCATGAGAAAGCTAAGAGCAAAATGTGAATAACTGCTAGATTACGAGACAATTCGGTCAGTTAGATTGCTAAACGGTCCACTCGACCCAAGGATGGATTACTCGACAATCTGACCAAGATCCTAGGTACCTGAAGAGATGAATTGTTAGGTGATTTAATTGTCCCGAGGACAGTCAGATTGCTGGACGATCTAATCGAGACCCCAAATAATTGAAGTGCTATATTACTAGATGATCCAGCCAGTCAAGAGTGGTCATATTTCTAGATGATCTGATTAAGACTCCAAGCACTTGAAGAACTAGAAAACTAAAAGATCTAGTTAACCCAAGAGTGGTTGAATTACAAAACGACCCAACAAAGGCCTCAAACATTTGAATAGATGAATTTCTAGATGATCCAGTCGACCCAAGAATAGTTAGATTGCTAAACGATCTAACTGAGGCCCAAGCACTTGAAGAGTTGGGTTGTTGGATGATAAAGTAATCCTAATGGTGGTCAGATTGCTAAACAATCTGATTGAAGACCCCAGCAATATAACAAGCCTAATTAGTATTGCCTGACGATCCAATTAGTCCAAGATGCCAGATTGCGCAATGATTAGGCTTAGCCAAATTGATCGATAATTTGATCGGCCCAAGAACAATTAGATTCCCAAACGATATGATTGAGGCCCCTAATAGTACAAAATGCCAGGTTGCTAGATGTTCTGGTTAGTCGGATTCTTCGACAATTTGGTTGGCCCAATAATGGTTAAATTGCCTAACAATTTGATCGAGGCCCCAGTAATATAATAAATTGGATTGCTTGACTACCCGATCAACCAAATTTCCAAATGATTGGTTAGCTTAAAGAACAAAGTGAATTGCTAAATGAGTCGATCAACATAAATTACTAATCAAATCACTAAACAATCTGATCAACCAAATTCCTAAATGATTTGATCAACGTAAAAATAAGTCAAGTTTTTGGACGATTCGATTTGTCGAATTGCAGACATTTCGAATTGCCCAAAGAATTATTGAGTTACGAAAAAGATATCACATTTATAGACATACAATGTCCATTACAAAAATAGATCATAAGAGGCACAAAGTTTAGCCTTGGATCACATCCTATCTTATGAAGTTGGCAATTCCTAAAGAATAGGGAGCTCTAAACATAACCAATATGATCATCCCTAAATAAAAGAGAAGACTGGGGTAACTAAGAAGACAATCCTTAGAGGAAAAGAAAGGTCAAGATAATTAAAATAACAACAGCCTGAGAATGCATTATGTGGTCAAAAACGTCCAAGAGTCAGAATAAGTCAGACATGCTCAAGCAAATTGTAGAGCTATTTCATTTTCTTCACTTGATCAATCTATGATATGACACACTCAAACATTAGGGTTACTGATATTGATATACTTCTTGACAAGAATGACTTACCATAATATAGCATAAGTGACTAAGATGAGTTGTTTAGCCAAGTATACTACAAGTATCTGAACAAATAGAGCTGAGCACGGCAAGAATGGCCTAGCCGAGTGATCGAGCATGTTACCCTGATAAAATGACTATAATCCTCCTTGAAGCATGCCTAAAATTTGTCAAGCATCATGCCATATAATCACTTAGATGTCTAAGATCAACGGATAATTATCCTAAATATCCACCTTGAAAAACACTAAGATATGGATTGAACCTAGAGGGGGATGAATAGGTTAATCCATGCCAAATAAAAATGTGAAAAAAAAAATTAAAGGTTAAACATCCACAGAGCTAGAGACAAGATATAACGTGAAAATCTTAGGGTAAATTCCTGAGATAAAAAAAATTTCCAATATAAAAACCATGACACCAACTCACAAAAACTCTTCACTATGAATAAAAAATGTACAAGAGAAAAAGAAATGAGTTACACCCATTGATGTAAGTTCTTTTCTTGAGCTAGCTCCCCGAGCTCCTTCTTGATTCCATAGATTCCATAAGCTTCAACATCTCGATCTTCGTAAACCAGCAGCTTTGATATGATCTAAACAAGTGTGTGAGAAAAGTGTAGAGAATGGATTATGAAATGATGTATGATGAACTACACAATCTAGGTAGTGATTGCACTCCAAAGGATAAGAATGTACCTAAGTTACTACCAAAGAGTGAAGGAAAAGATGAGCATAAATGATTAACAATAAATGCTAACCCAACACTTTCTAAACCTTAAAAGATGAAATAAAATGATATATGTATATATTTTGGTTCAATAGGAAAAAGAGGCTAAAAACTAAGATTGGGCGCTTGAGCGCCTTATGAGCACATACTAGCACTCGAGCGTTTGGTCGTGTTGTAGGCGGTAACGAGCATTGCTCAACCCTAGGGTTATCAAGTGCTCGCACGCTAACCTAGCACCATTCATGAGCTTATGCAGCACTCGAGAGCTTAATGGGGACCTTGTGAGGATGCAACACTAGAGAAAAATGAGAAAGCCTTTTTAAAAGGCAGCTCTCAAGTGATTCTCAGGTGACTTACGAGCGCGCTACACAGAAGGAGTCTAAAACAGACCAGCGCTTGACCGCTTAGTGAGTGCTATGCACTGTTTGAGAGGCAAGCTAAGGGGTGCTCGATCGCCTTAAGGGCATCTAGCGAGCACTAGCAATTTGAAAAGTAGGGGGACCCTTGATAGCACAGCACTCAAGCGCCTAGCGAGCGCTTAGTGAGCGCTGGACACTGGAGAATCAAGAAGGATTCTTGATATGCCAACGCTCGAGCTCTTTGTGAGCGCCTAGCGAGCACTGGTTTCTAAGAGACTAAAAAGAATCCTAAGTAATGGTACTCAAGTGCATAGCTAGCGCATCACGAGAGCTAGCTTTTGAGAAATGAGGATAACCCCTGAGATGTCAGCGTTCAAGCACTTGGCAAGTGCCTAGCGAGCACTCACCTCAAGAAAAGATAAGAGGCTCAATAGGCTTGGATCTTGAGCGCCTAGCTAACGCCTAACGAGCACTCGCTTCTAGAAAAATGACACAGACTTAGAAAAAAATGACAACTGCAAAAATGAAGAATTGTGCATGCAAAGTGTGATGGATGGACACTTGGATCACCAGATCCATTTTCTCACTAAACTTAACACACAAACTACCCAACCCAAAAAGAAAGGACTCAATTACAGATTTCGATAGTTTTGTTAAACACCTAAAAACTTCCAATTACATTAACAGTATCCTCTTTTGGTATTTTGGGGACAAATCCCCAAAACAAAACTCTTATACAAGGAAAAGAAGAAAAAGACCTAAACTACTCTGATGAGATGATGATCAAGAACAACTTAATAACCTGTTGCCTATCTCATCAAGATTTGGCAAGATAAATAACAGTTGGCATATATTCAACATAAATGATAAAATACATCATTCATTCATATCAAAATATGAGTTGAGTACATGAGCATGTTGAGTACATTATAAAATAAACTAGAGAGATACACATGCAAAGTCTAATACAAAAGATTGCAATGTAAAAGAAAAAACCACAGCTATAATCTAAACTGATCAGCCGTGTATGGCATAAAAAGATAGCACGATGTCTCCTTCATTTTGTCTGAAGAGACCGAAGGGGCCAGATATCGTCGTAATGTCATTGGGGGCAGAACTCGGATAGTCATGCTCCATGCGGTGCTTCATGCGTTGTAATTGGATTTGAAAGGACGATGACTAGGAGCCAAGAGAGGCCACCTAATGCTAAAGAAGCTCCATGCTGGTGGGAGCTAGCCAATCAGACCATCCAAGAAGAACAAATGAGAGTCGACAGTGAGTATGGTGTAACCGAATATTACAAATCTTTGGACTCTAACACCCATGGAATTGAAGGCCTTCATCCTAAATTTTCTTATATTGGTAGTTATTTCTGTTGGGGTTGATATACTGAAAATCATATTTTTAGTATTTAATTTTATTTTTAATAAAATTAATTTTTTCATTTTATGAGAATCTTTATGAGCAATGTATGTATATCATTTATTTGATATACATGAATGTCCGATATTTTATATCGTATTTAATCTGGTGTGTAGAGTACGACTTGCACACAAAAGATCAGATTTTAGGTTCTTACAGAATATAAGTTTTATGTTCATAGTTGAGATGGAAATGGACATACCATCAGTACGACTGTAGTATAGAGTTTTAGTAGACTTGTCTTGGTTACGGAGAACAGATAATAGCGTCGTCTATTGTTCCGACTCTCTGTGCTAATACACTTTGTGTGTATTGAACGGGACATTTGGAGTAATTAATTTTATACTTACTATATAAATTAATTCACACCCTAAGGTTATTATAAATAGTGCTTATCCTCTTAATCCTGAAATAATTATTGATTTGCATATATTTAATATTTGTTATTTTGATTCATTAGAGGGTGCGATCTTATATGGGCCTATATTCCCAGTGAGTTGGATAGCGGTATTATTTATATGCAAAATATTAATTATTAACGGAATCCACGTCTTTAAAGATCGGGATTGACGATATCCCCTTAAGAATGCTTATAAGTTTTGATCGGGTCAAACCCTACAGGTGGATTTGATTATCTGGTGGTCAAATAAGTTAAGCGAAAGGGCTTAAGAAATATCAAGATACCGATTAAATTAAATTTTTAGTAATTAAATTTTATTGGTGGATATCGAAAATCTTAAGTGGGGAGAAATGGTAAGCATTTAATAACAGGAGTTCAATGCAAGAAGATCTTGAGATTATGGGTCAGAGTGCAATTATAGTTCTTTAGTGGTGTGAACTGTAATTTAGTATTTTATAAAAATTGTAGAAACCGCTGCGTCTTTATATAATTGCAGAAACTGCTGGTAGGTATCTGTGTTCCACTAGAAGTCTTACTTATAATAATTACTCTCCGGTCCTTGTTGTAGCCCCATATATATGCGGGTAGGCTGAACCAGTTTTAACATATTGATATATCATATTTTGTCTCTCAATACTAAATATATCGGGGTTCTGCCGGTATGAGTCCTCGATAGTCCGTAGCCCACACTACGTTCGAGGATCGCATATGGGAATACGGTAGAAGATCTGATAGGAACTTCAACTCGGAATCAAATCGTAGTTGAAGAATAGATCGACAAAAGGTATTTTTCTAAATTAACTTTGGTTGCACGAGTTTTATTTTGATCGTTCGTCGTCAAAAGTTTTATCTAGAGCTCGTTTCAACGTTTGTTCGTCCAGTTAATTTTTTATCGAAAATCGTTTTCAAAAATAATAATCTTGACAGTTTTGCCTCCAACAATTTCTATCAAAGTAGGGAGGTCTAGAGTTCGAAAAACCCTCATTGTAAAAGCCCAAGTTCATAACAAGATAAGCATCTAACTTCGATGGTTAAGCCACACTAGAGAAGAATGTGCTTTGATACCAATTGAAAAACACTATGAGATACAGATTACGCCTAGAGCGGGTGAATAGTTAATCTATGCCAGATAAAAACATAAAAATAAATTAAAGGTTACATATCCACAAAGCAAGAGGCAAGATATAACGTGAAAGCCCTAAGGTAAATCTCTAGGATAAAAACCACGATACCAACTTACAGAAATTTTTCACTATGAATAAAAAAGGTATGAGAGAGTGGAAGAAACGAATTACACATATTACCCAATGATGAACTAATTTCTTTTCTTGAGCTAGCTCCCCAAGCTCCTTCTTGATTCCATAGATTTCACATGCTTCAACTTCTCGATTTTCGTAACCTAACGGCTCCAATATGATCTGAACAGGTGTGTGAGAAAACTATAGAGAATGGATGTTGAAATGATATATGATGAATTATAAGATTTGGTAGTGATTACACTCCAAAGAATGAAGAATGCACCTAAATTGCTACTAAAGAGTATGAAAAAGATGAGCATAAAGAATTAACAATAAATCTTTAAAAGGTCTCAATAAATGAACACCTAACACTCTCTAAATGTTGAGAGACGAAATAAAATGATATATATACTTTTAGGGTTCTATAAGAAAAAGAGGCTAAAAACCTAAGACTGGGCGCTCAAGCGCCTAGCGCTGCTCAACCCTAGGGGCATGAAGCGCTCATGCTCTAAGCTGGCACCATTCAAGCACTTATGCAATGCTCGAGCGCTCAATGATTGTCTTGGGAGCGCCCTACATTAGAGCAAAATGAGAAAGCCTTTGTAAAATGCAGCCTTCAAGCACTTCTCAGGAGCCTTACGAACGCCCTACACTGGAGGGGTCCAAAATGCACCAGCGCTTGAGCGCTTAGCAAGCGCTAAGCACTATTTGAGAGGCAAGATAAGGGGGGCTCGAGTGCCTTAAGGGTTCCTAGCGAGTGCTAGCTACTGAAAAGGTAAGGGGACCTTTGATATCCGAATGCTCAAGGGCTTTAAGGGTACCTAGCGAGCGCTAGCTATTGGAAGGGCAAGGGGACCCTTGATATCCCAACGCTTAAGCGCCTAGTGAGTGGTAGGCACTGGAAAGTCAAAAAGAACTCTTGATATGCCATTGCTCGAGTGTTTTGCAAGTGCTGGCTTCGACGAGATTGAAAAGACTAATAAGGTAATGGCACCCAAGTGCCTAACTAGCGCCTCATGAGCGCTAGCTTCTAGAAAATGATGGTGACCCTGAAATTTCAACGCTCGAGCGCTCAGCAAGCACCTAGCAAGCGCTTTTCTCTGGAAAAAAACTAAAAACTCAAGTGGCCTAGCGCTTGTGAGCCTATAGAGTGCTCACTAATGGAAAAAAGCCACAGACTTAGAAATAAACGAGAACTACGAAAATGCAAAAATGTGCATGCAAAATGTGATGGTTGGACACCTGGATCACGAGAACCATTTAGTCACTGAAGCTAAAACGCAACCTACCCAACCTAAAGAAAAAGGACTCAAATACAGACTTCGGCTTTTGTTAAACACCCGAAAATTGTCATTTACAGAACATGCACTACAACAGAAAATCACAATTGGCAACTAAATTTGCCAATACATGGCATTTTTAGTTGGCAAATATATATTTTTGGCTACGATACAACAAAATAAGTTGGCAAAAGTTTCAAAAAAATATTTGTTTTAGCGACACAAAACTCATTCGTTGGCAAATAGTATTGAAAAACATTTGGCACCAAATTTTTTTTCCGCCATCAGGATGTAAACCTTTTACCTACGCACTATTTATTTTTGCCAGCATGTGGATCGTCAGTAAATAAAAAGTTTTTAATGACAAACTTTGTGCATGGGCAAAAGTCAGCATATTTTTTATCCGCAATAAATTTATTTACTTTTCCCAACATATTATGCATTGGTAAATAAAAAATTCATTACTGACAAATTTTGTGCATTGGTAAAAATCAACATATTTTTTTAATCAATATAATTTTAATAAGTCTATTTATAAAACTACGTAATTTTAATATAAACCAATGTAAAACTCCTAATCCTATGTAAAACTAACCAATTCTTTTAACACTTATCAAAACCCCTAATCTAAGTGAAGTTTCTTACCAAACACTTATGAAAATTCCTAATTAACCTAAGTAATTGCAAATAGTGTTGAAAAATAATGGGCGCCAACTTTTTTTCGGCCATCAAAATGTAAACTTGTGAGACCCTGTAACACCTCTTTTTATGTTAAATGCATATTCGGTGTTTTACGACGCATGTTTAGAATTTTTGTTTCTACATGTTTTTAAGCAATTTGATGCGTGCTTGAGTATATCTATGTATGCTGGGTTAGTCCCGGGGGTTGTTGGGAGTTGCGGTTCCAATTTCAAAAAATTTTTAAAAAAAAGATATTTTGAAGGCCTATAAATATTTGGAGTTAGATATTTTCAAAAGATATTTTCAAAATTTCTTAACTAAGTTTTCTCAATTTTCTCTCTGCATTCTCTCTAACTTCTCGGGGGCCCGAGGCTTAGTTTTTGACGATCCAACAGCCGATTCTTGTTGTTGGCATCGTGGTCTACGCATCCATCCAGACGGAATTCCATTTCGATGAAGCTCGGTTTTGCACGTGGATCGAGACGTCGAGTTTTCAACTCACCGAGGTAGGATTCTAGACTTTAAAGTTATTAGAGGGTGATATATTTAATCTTATGCATCTTTACCATTTTATATTCATGAAAAGATGTTTCATGTTTGGGAAAATTGGGTTTTTGGTTTTAAAAACCTTTTTTCGTCATTTTGGTTGGATGAAAACGGTGTTTGATGTTATTTTTGAGGCCTTTGGTGGTAGGCTTGGACATGTGTGAGTCCATGGGTGCTTGATGAAAGCTTTGAGACTTCGTCTTGGGTTCAAAATGGGAAAACCATACCCTAAAAATATTTTCTGGGCTGGTTCAGTCGACTGAACCGGTGGGGTCAGTCGACTGGATCTTGGTTTGGTGGGTTCAGTCGACTGAACCCATGGGATCAGTCGACTGGACCGTGTGTTTGGCGTTTTGTGCTTTTCAGTGTATTTTTCTTTTGACTGGAGGGTGGCTCCAATCGACTGGACCTGGGCTGATGGGTGAAAATGTTTGAAAAATATATTTTTTGGAGGTTTGGAGCTAGCCCTTGGGGTTGAGTTTCAACTTTTAAAATATTTTGGTGAACATCATGTTTTTACATGCTTATAGATCTCCATGTTGATGGATTGGATCTCTTTTATACATGTATTGTATAACTGCTTGTGGGTTTTTAAATGTTATCCATTGATGTACCGTGGCAGTGGGTGTGTTGAGTTGGGCTTCCATTGCTCCACGATAAAAGTCCAAAAACATGCGCAGAGTAGGTTCCTACGTGTCTTCGGGTTAATCCTCGTAAACGAGGTTAGTGGGTGCTTAATACCCTCGGGTTGTGAACCCGTAAACTAAGTGGTTGGTGGGGTTCTCGGGTTGTGAACCCGTAAACTAAGTCGGTTGCCTCCATGAATGGCATTGCTTACGTTGTCGGGACTCCGTATAGAACTTGTCATTACCGAGCAGGCCTTAAGTGGTGACTAGGGTAATGGACAAGAGTCTATAGTTGTTACCTTTGTTTGTGTGGCAGAGTCGGTACATAAGATTTCATTTTATCTTGTTTTCTCCTCAGCTGTGTGACCCGAGTGGAGATTACTGTTTTACTACTACTTTCTCTTAATTTTGGCCTGATATCTGTTAGGATGATATGCATAGTTTCAAGGATGATATGGTGGTTTTCATCTGAAAAACTTGTGATTTTTGTGAGAAAAACTTTTTTGGCTTTTGTGGTCAAATTAGCTCCCATCGTATGATTGCATGACTTGCATTACAGCTTTACTGTCTTTTTTCTATTGGGGTTCGGCTCACGGTGTGAAATTTTACTGTAAAATTGTTTTCAGGTGAACGTGAAGAGTTGACCTAGATGCCCGTGGTGACGGAAGACTAAATGTAGTTTCTCCTATTTTGAGACATGTAGTTTTACATGTGATGCCTGTTCCAAAAGGCGGATTTTGTACGCCTTGAGGCAATATAATTATTCATGTATGAGATTGCATATTTACTGTTTATGAGAGTTGAACTTTGAAAATATTTTATCCAAATGTTGTAGATTTTTGAGTTGATGGTTTTCCAACTGAAAATCTTATTTTCATAAATGGTGTTTGGTGGGCTTTCGCGTGACCCTAGTATTTGGGGTGTGACAACTTGGTATCAGAGCTCTCGGTTCGAATACCTAAGAGCCATGAAAAAGAGGGTACATCACCTTGTGAGGATGTATGTGTGCTTAATTGCACGTGTTATAACGTTTTTCTAACATCAGCATGATAGCTTGTGGTGTATACGTGTGTATGGAGGTTGGACCTTAGGATTGATTAGTCTTGCCTTCAGGCATTTAGATTAACAAACTTGGGAGCCATGTTAGAGACGCGTTTCACATATGTGATTTCTAACAAGGAATCTAAGTAGGTTATCCAGAGTGACGAGTCCTTCTTGGTGGTTCTCCTCGGTATGTGAAATGTGATGACATGATCTAAGTGGCTATGTGTTAGCATACTTGTGTGTATTATGTCTTTTACGTTAGCAATCGTATGTTGTATGGATGCTTATCCTGTTATATTGCTTTCATATAGAGTTATGTTCACGCGGGGAGGACGAGGCCGAGGACGAGGCCGTGGCCATTGTTCTGGCTGAAGGGACGTTCCAGTCCCAGATGTTGGGGATGCTAATGCACCCCACGGACCTGTTGATGGGGGAGATCTGTTGCGTGAGATGGTCAGCTCCATCCGGCAACTCGCTGAGTCCACTATGGGAAGGGAAAATGTACCTGAGCCGAGGGCAACGGTCGCGATGCGTGAGTTTCGCCGTCTAGACCCTCCTACCTTTTCTGGGGATCCCAACCCCACGGTAGCCACTGAATGGCTAGAGCTGATCACC
>JAULJZ010218905.1:0-17911 GCA_032270985.1 Heliamphora pulchella | reverse complement strand
CTATATATACGCGGGTAGGCTGAACCAGTTTGAGATTGATACATCATATATCAGATAGATCATATCTCATATATTATGATATTATTTTTGTCTTTCAAAGACTTAAATATATCGGGGTTCTATCGGTATAAGTTCTCGGAGGATCGTAACCCACACTACGTTCGAGAATCGCGTAAGGGAATACGGTAGAAGATCTGACTGGAGTTTCAACTCAGAATCAAGTCGTAGTTGAAGATTTGATCGACAAGAGGTATTCATCTAAATTAACTTCAGTTGCACGGGTTTATTTTTGATCGTTCGACGTCAAAATTTTTACCTGGAATCTGTTTCAACGTTTGCCAGTCCAGATAATTTTTTACCGAAAATCGTTTTACGAAAACAATTATCTTGGCAGTATTGCCTCCAACAGTTGGTGAGTTTGATTTGTGTCTTAGGGAGACAGATAAGGGTGTGACCTTATTTTCAGTGGTTTTGCGACCCATGTTGATTGCCCGTGTTCTGGAGGCTCAGCAGACAAATCAAGAAGCTCAGATGTTTCGGGATCGTATTGCTAGTGGGGGAGACACTAAGGGATGGGCTGTGAGTCTGGATCAGAGTTTAAGGTTTGCTGAGAGAGTATTTGTGCTAGAGTCGTGCCGCGATGATGCGTTACGGGACTGCCACCATTCTCGTCTTACAGTGCATCTGGGAGGTACCAAGATGTATCATGATCTGCGTTGTCAGTTTTGGTGGAAGGGAATGAAGAGGGATGTGGTTTAGTTTGTTTCTCGATGCCTTACTTATCAGTAAGTGAAGGTAGAATATCAAAGGCCAGTAGAGCTGTTACGGCCGTTGCCAATATCGAAATGGAAGTGAGAAAACATCACTATGGATTTTGTGTCTAGACTTCCTACATCGCATAAGGGGTACAATGCTGTTTGGGTTGTGGTTGAAAGACTGACGAAGTCTGCTTACTTTCTTCCTATTCGTGTGAAAGATTCTGTGGACAAGCTGAGTAGGCTATATGTTAGTAAGGTTGTTCGATTACACGGAGTACCTGTATCTATTGTTTTCGATCGAGACCCGCACTTTACATCGCACTTTTGGTAGAGTCTTCAGGTAGCTTTGGGGACGAATTTGCTTTTTAGCACTACTTTTCATCCTCAAACGATTGGTCAGTCTGAGCGTACTATATAGATTTTAGAGGACATGCTAAGAGCTTGTGTGCTCAATTTTTTGAGTTCTTGGGAAGATCATCTACCATTGGTAGAGTTTGCGTACAATAATAGTTATCAGTCTACCATTGGAATGGTGCATTTCGAGGCTTTGTATGAAAGATCGTGTAGGTCACCGGTGTGTTGGGAAGAAGCGGGAGAAGCCATAGTTTTGGGAACCGACTTGGTGCGAAAAATGACAGAGAAGATCACTATGATTTGCCAACGCTTGGTTACTGTCACGCCCCAAACTGTGGGTCACGTGAAACACCCACAAATAACCAAACATACCACCCAATAGAGAATACACTCTCAAGATAAAACATACATGCATTGTATATAAACGCCAAACGGCTACAATACATAAGGCTCCAACGCCGGTAAACATGTTACAACACATATAACAAAAGAACAAAAAGGAAGACTATAACTCTTTCACCTGCCAGCAATCTCCAGATCAGTGAGTGTGATTGGTACCTGAAAATATTTTTTTCCACACCGTGAGCCAAGGCTCAGCAGAAACTAGACAAGCATGCAATATAAACAAAACATGTTAGGAAATCGAAGTGCAGGTTTATACTCTCTTTCAAGCCTTAAAAATAGTTTTCACATGTAAGGGAAAGCGAGAATAATAACCATGTTTTGACTCACTCACAGGAGCCCTAAAAACATTTGAAAAAGGATTTTTAGATCGTGATTCACACGACTCTTAAAAACAGTTCAAAAGTTGGTTTTATCCGTCTCATATGCAGTTCAAGCAATCCATTTACCCTCTCAAACATCGAGAGACCTCAACCCCTACAAATGCAATACAGATGTATACAACCGACCCTCACATGCCGTAACAACAAACCATGTATCTTCTCGGACTTTCACCGACGGACCGCAGCCCAATCAAAGTGTCTTTTTAGACTTTCACCGACGGATCGCTACCCAATCACAGCGCCTTCTCGGACTTTCACCGATAGGCCACCACCCCATTAATGCACCGTACCATTTCATAACCATGTAAACCTAAATCAGGAATTAATGCATAACCACGCACTACCACTATGTATCACAAACCACGCCACATGCCTATAAAATTCTAGGTTTTAAAGCATAAACTACGTTATACATAACGATATCAACCATGTAATCCACTTACATATTCTGTACATAAATAAAGTAGAGTTATATATGTACAAAGCCAGTTATAAAAGCACATAGCCACATATAACCTCGCACCACGACGCTACTCGCCACATAACCCGATACCAACTCACGTGCCACACGCACCAGTTATCCACTCACCCGGAACGACCCGTCCACATACCAGGACAACCAACCACAAAACTAAGCCTAGCCCAGAGGCCAACACCAAAACCATAAGACCCAATTTTCCCAAACCCACGTCCTTTTCCCAAAAGGCCCACGGGCCCTAAACAACACAAACCTGACGGCGAACAAACACCGCGCACCTAACTGTACACCAACACCCACGTCAAACCATGCACGTCACCCAAGGATGGCACCTAAATGAGCACCCGAGGTCACTACATAACCCCTGAAACCACCACATGATCAACCGAACCCCAAAAAAATCCAACAGTATTTCAGTCGACTAATCCCATAATCAATCAACTGAATACCTTTAGAAACTAATTGGAAACTAAGGACCCAACCACCAAACAACACAATAAACTCCCAAGGAACAAGAAATTTGATAAAAAGTTCCCCCAAAGATAAAAAAATAACCTTTTCCCAAACATCCAACCCAAAACGGGTGAAAAATAGTTTAGAAACTTTGACATACTCTCACTCTTTTGGCCATAACTTTTTTAACAAAAAGAAGTTTGAAGTGAGAGAGGTGTCATTGGAAAGGAGACTTCTGGGGCTTCAATTTGAACACAAAAATGACCCAATTTCGAGTCCGAATGAGGGAGATATGATCAAAAGAAAAGACCAAAAAATAGCCATGCGGACCCGGCGCTCGCTAGGCGCTCGCAGAGCGCTTGAGAGCATCACCACCAGAATGCAGCACTCGCTAGGCGCCTGCTCGGCGCTTAAGCGCCCTTCAACATGCACTGACGCTCCAGAACATCCTTGTGACGAATTCTAAGCCCCTAAACTCTCAAACACTCACTATAATGCTTCTAAACACACATAAACTTACCAACCCACATATAATTAACACCCACGGACGTACACACGTCCAAGCCAAACACCAAAATCATGAAAGAAACTCGCGAAACACGATTTCATCCATCAAAATCGACATAAAATTGGTTTTTAACTCAAAAATCTATTTTTTACAGAAAATCAGATCTACAGCAATCCGACTGGTAAAAATATACCCGATTACACATAGCACCCTTATAAAATAAACAGGTCTAGAATCCTACCTCGGTGAGTTGAAAACATGATGTCTCGATCCACGTGCAAAATCGAGCTTCGCCGGAATAAAATTTCGTCCGGATGAACTCGTAAACCACGACTCCAATAACAAGGATCCGCTATTGGATCCTTGAAAATCGAGCCCCAGACCCCTAAGAACTTAGAGAAAAGGCAGAGAGAAAAAGAAAGAAATTTAGGAGTTAAGTTTTAAAAATATCTTTTGAAAATATCTAATTCCAGATATTTATAGGCCTTCAAAATATCTTTTTTTAAAATTTTTCGAGATTAGTACCACAATGGCCCACAACACCGGGAACCTACCTTGCATGCATATCTAAGCCCGATCATACATCAAAAGTATTAAAACATGCTCAAACGAAAACACGTAACGCGCGTCCGAAAATGCGAAAAAAAGAAAACGAGTCAGGGTCTCACAATCATGGCCCAGAGTTGCCAAAAGAATTATACTGATTAGAGGAGGAGGCTTTTGGAGTTTAGGGCAGACGACCATGTGTTGTTGAAGGTTTCGTTATGCCAAGGTTTGATGAGGTTTGGCCGTTGTGGGAAGTTGCCACTATGTTTTGTTGGGCCGTTTGAAATCTTGGAAAGGATTGGGGATGTGGCACACCATCTGGCTTTGCCTCCTCATTTGTTTTTCGTGCATAATGTGTTTCATGTTTTCATGCTTCGAAAATATGAGCCTGACCCGTTACATATCTTGGATTGGGCTGAGTTGCGAGTGGACGAGGATGTTTCTTTTGAGGAACAACCTGTGAGAATTTTAGATATGAAGGAACAAGTATTAAGAGGGAGAACCATTGCTTATGTTAAGGTTCTATGGCTTTATCACAGTGTCGAGGACGTTATGTGGGAGCTTAAATCTGAAGTCCGTGCTAGGTATCTGGAATTATTTTCTTCTTGATCTCGTAGCGAATTTCGAGGGCGAAATTCTTTTAAGGGGGGAGAGTTGTGAGACCCAACTTCTTTTAATTTTGTAATATATACTCTCAATGTATTATATATTGCTTTAATGTTATAGAAAAAGCATGTTCCTATGTATTTTATACATGTGTTGATTTAGTTGTGCTTGTTGGTTTCGATTCTAGTCCTGTTTTAGCGTTGTGGCAGAAAAGTTGAAAACTTTTTTGGGCAGGACCGCTTAATCGGTTTTTAGACCGCTCGAGTGGTCTGTCTGGTGTGGGTTTTATAAAATGCTTGAGTGTCATTGGGTTTTGGAGCAAATCTTGTTGAGCAAGCTTTTTCCTCTCTTCCTTGAAAGACCAACCAAACTCTCTGCCTTCTTTCTAGCTTTTAGCTTAGTTCGAGCCCTGTTCTTGGCGTGGGAATAGTCGATTCCTATTGTACGCGCCATGGGCTTCGTGTTCATCTGAAAAGAATCGCATTTTGGCGACTTCGGTTTCTCGCTGGTGCTTAAAGCGTCGAGTTTTTAACTCTTAGAAATAGGATTCTAGATTAGCTTGCCTTAAAGGGGTGATACATGTGATTATGTGCATTTTTTCCGTTATATAATGTTATAAATGTCGAACCTTGTGTTTAAACTATGTTTGGTGAGATAAAAAGCAGGTTATGCATTCGTATGGTTTATTACAAAGTTGGTGGACGTATGTGTACGTGGTTCTGAAAAAGAATGAGTTTTGAAAATCAAAAAGATTTATGTATATGTTATAAGAATATAGTCTTGGGAGGTGTGGGGCTAACCATTGGGGTTGTGTCGTGGTTTCATCGGGTGATTGATGAATGCGTGCCTTTAGATATTCGCGCATGCTATGTGCTTCTCTAAATGTGTAACATCTATGTATGTGAAATTAGGATTCGATTGCTCATGTGGTGTAAGAATATAAAGGATTGCCTAATTGGGGCTGAGGTTGGTCCTACGATAAAAGACCGTAAAGAATTTGCGTAAGTGGGGTTAGTACTTGTCCCTCGGTGGAAGACCGTAAAAGAGTTCGAGGTGTGTAGGAAACATCGTAGATTATGGAAACCTTGTTGGAATGCAATGTGTTTTGTGTGATTATTGAACTACTAGATGCTAACGAATTATATAAAAAACTTGAGGTTTTCAGGATGAAAAATCATTTTTAAGACTCGTGTAGTCGAGTTATTTATATAATATGTGATTCATGTTATATTTTTAATTCATGCTAGTATTTTTTTATTGGGTTTCAATTCACGTTGTGCGATTTAAAAATCTTTTAGGTGAATTTGATCGTGTGGAGCAATCCTGAGGAGCTCGGAGGTGGTGGAAGACTAAATTTCTTAGCTTTCTTTTGGTTTTGGATTATGTATATGACGTCCTATGTTTTGGACCTAAAACATACGCTTTGTAAGCCATGAGACCTTGTTTATCCATGCATATATATCGTATGCTTGTGACAGGAACTATGGGTTGGTTGTATGTTTTCATATTTGTATGTAACGGTTATCGTTTTCGGTTGGTTTTATGTTTTATATCAAACTTGTGCTTCGAGGGAGGTTTGAAGCCTGTTTTTGTTGGCTTGTTTTGCTTTGAAGGTTTTCAAATGAAATGCGAAAGAGTTTAAGTGTTGAGTTTTTAAGGGTGGTGTTTTGAAAAAGGGTCCAGAGTCAAACCGCTCGACAGACCGCTCGAGCGGTCTAGCAGTCTATCCAGCGATCATGGAAAGCATTCTGTTTTTTGTATTTCGAGTGAAAAACCAGTAGGTTTGCAGGGACTGCTCGAGCGGTCTTTCGACAGATTGAGCGGTTTGGGTAATTTCCTACAAAATTTTGTTTGTTTGTTTTAAAGCTTAGCCCTTGAGAACCGTGATCTTATTCTTTTGGGCTATTCTTTTACATAAAATAAACCCTCGAAAGTGCATTTTTTTTCTAAAGTTTAAGCTTGCTTTCGTTTACGTTCTTGGACCCGTGTGGGCTTGAGTGGTTTTGATGGAACTTCAAATCATAAAATGGGTTTCTCTTGCGTGGTTTATGTGACTCGAATTTTGGGGTGTGACATTAACTTAGTGTAATTTGCAGGATTTCACTGATACTTTTACACACCGATCAGTTGCCACCATTATTACCGTGTACTGCTCCCGTCGCTATTCAACCACCACCACCACCACCATCACCACTACTACCATTACCACTATTGCCACTGCTACTACTAGAGTTGCTTTTGGTGCCACCTCCATCCTGATACCACCACCATCCCATCACACTTTTTAATGTTATTTGAGTTCTTTGAGAGTTATCATATAATAAAATTTGTTAATATATGATAGTTATCATCATTTGTTAAAATTTTCGCATTATATTCTATTCCATTAGCTAAACATACCAAATATAGGAATGACAATTATTATTTTATTTTCACGTCATTTTATTTTGACAATTATAATGAGTAAAACAAGAATAAACATTCTATTCTCACTTCAATTTTGCTCTCACATTATTCTATTCATGCATACCAAAGAAGCTGTTAAGAAACTTAAATAGATAAAATGCACTGTGAAATCTAAAAATATTATACTTATGACTAATTGTGCTTTATAAAAAGATGTTCTGTTTAATTATGTAGTAGATTATTTTATACATTGTAAACAGAGTTAGAGGTATTTATTGAAGTATATCCTCTGTCCCATACTTCTCACTCCGTGGCTCTTTTTCCCCTATTTGTAGTTTTACACATCTGTCAGCAACAGCAAATTTTCTTTCGTCTTTCCTTCTTCTTCCCAATTCTCATCGTTCTTAACGTTGGCAGAAGTAATTAAAACTAGATTTGCTACTTCTGTTTGGAAATCTATTACCCTGGAAAATATTTCGCGTACATATGGATCTATGGGCAGTACGGGTCAAGAACATTCATCGAAGCCCCCTTTTGTTCAGAAATTCGATTCCTGGGAATCCAAGTTCCTGGAATTTGAGAAAGATGGGCTCCTTGCGAGTGGAGGACAGCAGGGTTTTCGAGATCATGGGTTCGAGACGGAATGTTTCTCGGTATCAATCGTGGGTTGTGAGAGCTAAGGGAAAGAAGAATAATGGGAATTCTGATTCCTCTTCTTCTTCGGGTACGATTACCCTGCTTTCAATTGTAGACAAACTTTGGTGGAGTGGTTTTTTGTTTCCGCATATGGTCATGGGTTTTTTTCAACTTCATGGTTTTGTTCGTCATTGTAGCTTTCTTACTGTTAGGGCTCTGTTTGCTTGATGGGAAACTGAGTGAGGAGATAACAGAATAAAGTTGTTTTCTTGTTTTTTTAAGTTTCTTTTGAAAACAATTGCACACCTTCAGAAGTTTCCTAACAATATTGTCAGGTCCACCTCGCAGTCCCTTCACTGCCATACCAGTTGATGGCTGTCCACCCACCTCATTGATTAGTCATTATTAAATTGGGTACGTGCATGGTTGTCAAATCGTTAATTGTTTTGTCAAAATCGTGACTCCGTATCGAATCGTCAATCGTAAGGTTTACTTTGTTGTATAAATTTTTTATAATATACAATTATACTTTTATTTATACTTATAAAACCTATATATTGTGTCTAATTTCTTTATTCTTGTTTAATTGATAGTAATAGTTGTATTTAACCAAAACAAAAATGATAGCAATGGTTATACGCTTGTAGTTTTTGAGAAAGAATTGTACATTTATTCTTGGTTATAGATTATGATAAAATTCATATATGTTGCAATATATGTATATATGTATATTTATATAAATTTCATACATCAAGATCTAAAATTTAGAACTTCAAAGTTTAAAGCTTTTAAAGACAAAAAAAATGAAGAACTAGCATATGGTAAAATTATCAAAAACAACAACAACAAGCATTATCCGGATGACCAAGTACAAGACTATTAAGCCTTTTTTAACAGATGGATAAGATTGCACCATACTTTTCTAAAAGAGGGGTTATCATAATAAAAAAAAAGGGAATGGCATGAATCGCAAGAATCATATGAATCATATGAATTGAATTGTGACTCATATGAATCGAATCGTGAATCATACGATTCAATGTGACTTCCGATTAGAAGTAAAGATTTGGATTGTATAGTCTGAAACTCATATCGAATCATAAATCATGCAATTCTAATAACCATGAATAGGTGTATGGATTGGAATGTGTTCAAATGTAGCTGTGAATGCATAATACATGAGTGTGAATGCTAGTAGCCACCCAATCTCATATTGCTACTTTGTGAATTTCATGCGAGTCATGCGAAACAATTCAGTGCCAAAAATCTGATTTAAAGATTTTTTTTAAAGACAAGGGCTTAATTGTCTCTATGTGCAAATTAAGTCCTTAGAGTTTCAACTATAAATAAAGAATTTATTTCTCAGTTTCAAATTATTGGAAACTACAAATAGAAGTAAGCTGAGTTTTGGGAAATGGATATTCCTTCTTGTAGACAAGGGGGCTTACTTTTTCCGTCGCTGTGCTATAAGAAATTTATTATTAAAGATGGATGGCTATTTAATAGATTTCCTTCTATTTGCTCCGATGACAATGACAATACGGTCATGATTAGCCATATTGAATGAATGCCTCGGAATGTGAAGGGTGACATAGCGAGTAGTTTCAGTGGAAGTGGAAGCAATAGTGAAACCAACTTCAAGTTTTGGATACAAATTTGAGATTGTTTTCTTATGTACGCAATTTTATTGAAAAGTGTAAAAATATCCATTGTTAAGGACAATGTGTGTATGCCTATTGGTGAGTGGAGATACCTTGTATACCCATTATTTTTGTAGGGGAGATTTTTTTATAATTATTACCCCATAGTTTTTTCAACGTATATCTTTGTGTACTGTGGGATTGATTGCTTTTTCCTTTTATCTTTATCTTACTTCTTTAATTATTTGTTTTCTTTAATTTGCATTTGAGAGTAGTGGGAATTCTATTTTTTTAACAAGTGGTATTAGAATTTGGATCTTTTCAAAGGTCTTGTGTGAACTAAAATACAGAATACTACACCAAACACCATGATCAAATTGACAGCTTCAAATTACATTATTTCTTTTGTGGAATACACAGTTGAATTTTAGGATTTGGCGAATCAGTTAGCTACTGTTGAGATCGTACTAGACAACGAGACACATGCGCTATTACTTTTGAGTTCCTTACATGATGGTTGGAAGACATTAGTGTATCAATTAATAACTACGCTTTGCACGACATTATTCAATGAAGAGGTGAAAAGAATAAAAAAATGAGCACAGAACAAAATCATGCCCTTGTCACAAAAAAAAAAAAAAATGAGGTAGGAACAAAGTTAAGGCAGAAACTAGGCCAAGGAGGAGGAAACGACAGAAAAACTCGGGGTCACAGTAAATTTAGAGATATTAGGTGACAGTCATAACGTATGTTTAAATGCTACCATTGTGGCCAAGGGGGGCACTTAAAGAGGCATGATGATAGCAAGACGAAATTGGATGACGGAAACACAGACGTTGTATCCTTAGACGTAGTGGTGCTCTCTATTGGAGAAGAGGAGTGCCTTCATTTCGTACATCATGACATTGAGTGGGTTGTTCATACAACTTCTTAACATGGTACTCCCAAAATAGAGTTCTCCAGTTCATATATAGCAAAAGATTTTGGCACAGTTACATGGACAATAGTAGCCATTATAAGATTGTTGAAGTAGGTGATGTTTACACCCAATCTATTGTTGGGTGCATTTTAGTGCTAAAGCATATTGGCCATGTTCTCACTTGCGCCTCAACCTTATTTCTGTGATTAATTTTCATCCTCAGAGTTATGAGAATTATTTTAAAAGTGGAACTTGGAAGATGACTAAGGGGTCACTAGTTATTGCCAGATGACAAGTTTGTTTACACGATATAAGACGTGAAGATATGCTCAAGTAGTCTAAACACAGTTGATGATGCAATTTCACCAAAATTTTCGCACTAGAGACTTGCTCACATGAATGAGAAAAAGTTGCAAATTTTAGCAAAAAGAAGTCTTATTTCATTTAGCAAATGTATTACCTCGGACCCTTGCGATTATTGTTTATTCGAAAAATATCACAGAGTTTCCTTTCATTCCTCAGCAAAAAGAAGAATATATTTGTTGAGCTTGATTCAATATGCGGGTCCCCTAGAAGAGGAGCTATTAGTTAGTAATTAACATTATTTTGTAATTTTTATAGGTGATGCTTCATGAAAGGTGTGGGTGTATTTTTTGAAAACAAAGGATCAAGTGTTCTAACATTTTTAGAGATTTAAGGGCATGGTGGAAAAAGAGATTGGGAATGATTGAAGTGTCTCCGTGAAGATAATGGTGGATAGTACACTTTTAATGAATTTGAAGAATACTGTGCTGATCATGGTATTTGGCATGAAAAGACGGTTCTTGGCACACCACAAGATAGTAGTGTGGTTGAGAGGATGACCTATACTATTAGTGAGAGTGTTAAGTGCATACTCAACATGGCTAAGCTATCGAAACCATTCCAAAGTGAAGCTAACATATAGGTTGCTTTTTAATCAACAGATCACCATCAATTTCGTTGAATTTTGAAATTCCTAGGGTGGGGTTCTGTAAGAACGTTTCTTATTCTCATTTGAGAGTGTTTGGTTGCAAAGTTTTTACACATTTATCAAAGGTGCATAGATCAAAGTGATGATAAGTCCACTTCATGCATCTTTGAGGGTGCTACTGCATGGTATAATTGAAGCCAATTCGAAGAAGCCACTTCGAAGCAGAGATGTAATGTTTCGTGAAAATCACACCATACTCGACTTTGTAAATAAGCCTACAAAGTTTCAAGTTTCTAGTGTTCTGAAACTCATTCCGAATCCTGCATAAGGACATCGTGCCACAAACAAGGTAGAGTTACATGACAAGGTTCCAAAAGCCGAAGAATTGGAGGCAGTGTGTGGAGAGAAACCCCTTTCACCTGTATTTGTAGAACCTCAATTGAGAAGATCAGCCAGAGAACATTGACTATCTAGGATATAGTCTGCTTTTGAATATGTCCTACTTATGAGATAGAGCATGATAATCTTAAGATTACAATTTTAAGAAGGCACATACTCAAAAAGACAAAAGATGCTTGATGCAAGTGATGCAAGATAAGACAAATTCAGTGTTAAAAAATCATACATATGAGCTTGTAGAACTTTCTAAGGTTCAAAAAGCATTAAAGCATAAGTGGGTGTTTAAGCTGAAGAAAGATGATAGCGAAAAGCCAGTAAAGCACAAGGCTCGCTTGGTCGTCAAAGATTTTGGGTTGAAGAATGTTATTGACTTTGATGAGATATTCTCCGTAATTGTGAAGATGACTTCATTTGAGTGGTGAGTTTAGCAACTAGCTTGTATCTTGAGCTTACATCAATGCTGTCTTTCTTCATTGTGAATTGGTGGAAGAAATTTAGAAGTAGTAGTTGGAAGGATTTTTTTTTTTTGCTAGGTCAGTTGGAAGGATTTGAAGTTAAAAGAAAAGAGCACTTGTTTTGCAAGTTAAACAAGAGTTTTATATTGTTTGAAGCAAGTGCCGAGACAGTGGTACAAGATTGTATACATTAAAAGATTTTCCAGTGGCAACTTTGGTTTACTCTTACTTTATGTCGATGATATGCTAGTCATTGGATAGGATGATGAGATGATTGGAAAGATGAAGTAGGAGTTATTTAAGTTCTTTGACATGAAGGATTTAGGTACAACCCAACAGATTCTAGGTATGAATATCATTCGTGACTGAAAAGCTAAAAGCTATGATATTCTAGGTATGAATATAATTTTGAGTGATTTTTTTCATTGTTTCTCAAGTTTTGGGAGAGAAAAAAAAAACTGGAGAGTGTTTTCTTGTATACCTTATTTTATTGGAGGGAGTGAAAATAATCTGTTAAGTGGAGAGAATGTGTACACCCACTCGTTAGTGGAGAGATCTTGTATTTTGATTAGTTTCCTAGTGGAAATTTCTTTCTTTGTTGCCACACAGTTTTTTACTTTTACATTTGGAGAGTTTTTCACGTAAATATTTGTGTCCTGTACGATTGATTATTTTTTACTTTTGTCTTGTTTCTTCGATTATTTATTATTTATGTTTTTAATTTACATTTTCCGGTGGTGGGAAGTTCATTTTTTCGCAACAAATACAAAGAAATCAAATAGATTAGTCAAATAATGTGTGAGACATGATGGAGAAATGAAAGTTAGTGTCACCACTCATTTGCTGGTCCTCTTCCTTTTTCAACAGAAAAAGGAGCATAATGAGAATTCTTGTTTCAGATGCAAATTATACTTTATAGGTTTGACACATTTTTAATTATCAAATTTAGTATTTGGGAAATCAACTATTCATCTATTTTTTGGTTTCAGATTTGATAATGTTTCGAATAAGGTTGGATTTTATTTTTGTGTAGGATCTCTACTTTCAGCACCAAAACAATGACTGGATAGTTTCAAGAATAATCTTTGTAAGGTTACAGAATAGAAGAGAATATTACAATTTAGAAGAGAAAGCCAATGCAACCGCACCCAAATTCTTAGACACTTGCACCCTTGCAGCCAAGATGCTCAATGAATTGGCTCAATACACCTCTTCCTTCTCCTTAAACAAATCCACACGATAGACTTTAGCTATGCCAAGCAAACTTGCTGTGCAAGTCAAATAAAGAAGTTGACTATTCCTTGGGCCCACTAAGCCTTTTAAATCTGATCCTATGTAGATAACTAAGCCAACCTACTCACAAGCACAAAAAGATGCCCCGACCTAATAGCCAAATGTAGCCTGGAAATCAGACAACCAATAACACTCTTAATAAGCATTCCTCTAATTTTTATTCTAGCCAAATCTAGCCAAATCTAGCTACTATAATTTGTTACAAATATTATAGGCTCTGAAATAGCATAAACTTATTTCAAGTCCTCTTGAAGTCCCTGTTTAGATTGAACCAAACTTCTTAATAATGCCAAACAATTTCTCGTATTTGAATTTCTTTGTTTGCTCTTTTAGATAGTGTATTGAATAACTTTTATGATTGTGATTTTTTTCCCTATAAAGTGGTTCATTGCAAATGCTGAAAATCTGTTGCCTTATAAATTTATTGTTCATATCGGTTAATGAGTACAGTCGAACAAAATTCTATAATTTTTGGAAATGAAGATACCATCTCCAATTTAGAAATTATACAGTTCAGTGATGCTACATATAATCTGAAAACTAAAGGTTGCATATCTCAGGTAACTAGCACATTTGATTGCAGACCTTACGGACCCTGATCGTGGTAATTAATCCATGTTTTAATAAATTAAGTTTCCTGCTATATTAGGGTGGGAAGAAACAATGGGCCACCTTCACATTACAACAGAACAGCCTCAAACTATCTCTCATTGTTGTCTTATAGCCATGTTATAGTTATGAGAGCAAGTTGGGAAAGGTGAGCTAGTTATCTCACCCATTTGGGCTCATGTGCAATTACATAGAAGAGGGCATAATAGCAATGTAAAGGACATCATTGTTGGCCTTATATACCACATCTTGAATTGTGTGCACTCTTGGGAAATAAATAACAAATGGACAACATTAAGAAAACATAGTAGATAGCAGCTTACGCAGAGATTGTGGGGTTTAGGATTGTGGGGTTTAGGATTTTGAATGGAATTTGGAAATTTTTAGGGTTTTTGTATCACAAGGGTTGAAACTGGCTTAGATTCTGTGGAAGTTAATGTTTGATTGTTGAGATTAGTATTACTTTTGAGGGTCTTGGAGCAAAACTAAAGGCCAAAGGTGAAATGGGCACTACCTAAGTCTCTAATTGGGTAGGTTTTGGAGTCTAAAAACTGCATTTTGCGGCTCTGATTAGTATCCCAACATTAAAAATGCATTTTTTTGGTTAGAGGTACTTATGATCATGTAGCCAAGATGTAGATTATCCCAATGTACCCTTTTATAAGCATACCCCCTTGTTCTAACTGCATGCATTGCAAGTGTTTGCCTATAATGATTCTTTGGAATTTTCATTTTATTAACTGTTTCTTGGTATTTTATCTACAAATCGTTGTTGTTTTGTTGTGTGTGTCATTTTGGAGAAGAGTCGAAAGGTACCACCTAAATAAAATTTATAGACTATACAACCAATCAAGAAATACTTATGGTTGTTTATGTGAAAATCCCCTCCTTAAGTTTAGTGCATCTGTCCAACCCAAATTTGGTGGCTTTCCCCTTTGGCTCAGTTTATTGATAATTTGACTAAAGAAAGTCCCCTCCAAACAGCTATTGTCAACCTTTGGATTGCTTTTGCGGGGAAGTCCATTCAGTTTTGATGGCAATCGTCTCTGTCCCGTTCATAACAAAACACCACTAAACCACACATCTCTACTTAACATCTCCATGCACTTGTCCAATGCAGGACAAGTGAGATTTTTCGGTTTGCGCGCATTGGAGCAGCTCAAACAAAGACCGATAGGACAATGTCCTTAGGGAATGAACGAGCTCGACCAAAGCAATAATACAATGGGAGATCGTGCACAAGATGGATAGCCCCTGAAAATGCCCTCCGAGCATAGATTCATTTTTTTTTTTACTTTTAGCTCGTGCAAGTTGTTTTGACTTGCGGGACTAAAACAATCTTGCTTCAAAGAGAGCCCTTTCGGCTTCCTTTTCTGTCCCACTAAGGCTTTCCTTTTTGTACCAGATTATTAACATTAACTAGTCTAGGATCTTGCAATCAAATTGGAAGTTGTGGTAGACAATTTCGTTCAATACCTTGTTTATTATTAAGGTCTAAAGTACATGATTTTTTGGTCCAATTTTTCTTGGTTTCATTAATCTTTCATCCGACAATAGTAGAATAGTGACATCGGTTTCCGTTAGGAGTTGATGAGTACCACAATTATGTTTTTTCCCCTAGAAATGGAATTAGGAGGTGATGGTATTTGGTCCATTTCTTCTATCGTGCATTTTCTTGGTTGCATGGCTCCACTGAGGAAGATTCATCCCATTGATAATTTGATTAGTATGAATGGAATCCATAAGTGATGTGGTATGCTATGTTACGACTAACATGGACTTCTCTAAATTTGAACAGCATTTCATACACTCAATATTTGGGAAGGGTGTAGAGTTTGTGTCTGAGATGCATAGTTCTGAAAGCCATTTAAGAATATGCCCAAATAGTTGAGTTTATTTTAGAACAGAACATAAGACTATTTTTATGCATAAATGGTCTATGTTAGTTTATGAACACCATTTTACCCTAAAAACATAAAAATAATTGTTTATCAATGTGAAATCTAAGTTGTGTCCTACTATCCTTGGACATGAAAATTAGTTGAATCCTAGGTACGGACACATACCGGCACTGGACACTCCATCCGAGTCCTTGTAACATATGAACTAATGGTTGAGAGATTGGGAATTAGAGGTAATTTCTAATTCATTTTAAAGTTCAGAGGAGCTTTGGGCATTATTTTCTTCCCTTACTGGGTATTCCTAGATCCATAATAGATTTGTTCCATGGTTGCACAACTTGCTTGATGAGCCAAAGATAAAGAGGACCCATTGTGGTCCGCCCCCATAGTGGGATCCAAGATAAGGTTGCGTACTATAGACCCATCGTGGTCCGCCCTTCTCCTCAAACCCTATATACGCGGGAGCTTATTGCACCGGGCTTTCCTTTATTGTCTGTAGTTCATTCAAAAATACATCACCCATTTCGTTTCTAATCCAAAATGCTAACAAATGAACTGATACCATAAGAGATGGTCACCTCATTTTTATATTTGGAAATTTGGATTACCATTTCTGAAATGGTATCTTCTTTTATCATGTCTGTTTGTTTTCAGTTTTGTCTCAAATGCCTTCTTTCAGCCTTTTGTTTGAGTTGTCCATTCGTGTTGCTTGCTCATCTAAATTTGTTTGAGCTGCATAGGCACCAGATGGTGTTAATTTGTAATTTTGTACCTATGATTATCCATCTTGTGTATGACCTCAATTTTGACTTCCATGAGTTTGCAACTTTGTTTTGTCTGCTTGTTGATCTTAAGAAGAAAGGTCTTTTTTTTATTTATTTATTTAGAAAATGATCAAATTTGCATGTAGATAATTTGAATGCAATTTTAAATAAATTTAAATGAAATTATTAGCATCCACATGGTACTAGATACTCATGCATTAAGTGTTGGAGGCAGAATTGCCAAGATCTTTTTTTTTGCAATCGATTATCTGAAAAAATTAACTGGACGGGCAAACGTCAAAACGGGTTTCAGATAAAAACTTTTGATGACGAACGATCAAAATAAAACCCGTGCATCCAAAGTTAATTTAGAAGAATATCTTTTTACCGGTTGAATCTTCAACTACGATTTGAATCTGAGTTGAAGCTCCTGTCAGATCTTCTACTGTATTCCCTTATGCGATTTCCGGATATAGTGTGAGCTATTATCCTCCAAGAACTCGTATCGGTAGAATCTGGACAGTTTTAGTTTTATAAGACAAGTTATGAAACTGGTTCAACCTACCCGCATATTTATAGGGCTATAGCAGGGACCTGGGGAGTAATTATGAGTAAGACTTTCGGTGGAACACAGACACGTATCAGTGATTTCTGCAATTAAGCAAACCTTATAGCGGTATCTGCAATTATAGAAAACCAGCAGCGGTTTCTGCAATTTCCATAAAACACTGAATTACAGTTCACACCACTAAAAAACTATAATTGTACGCTGACCCATAATCTCAAGACCATATAGCATTGAGCTCCTGTTATTAAATGTTTACTATTTCTCCCGACGTTAAGAATTCCGATACCCGCCAATTAAATTTAATTACTGACAATTTAATTTAATCGGTATCTTGATATTCTTTAAACCCTTCCGTTTAACTTATTTGACCGTCGGATAATCAAATCCACCTGTAGGGTTTGGCCTGGTCAAAACTTATAAACTTTCTTAAGGGGCATTATCAATCTCAATTTTTCGGGATGTGGATTCCGTTAATAATTAATATTTGCCTTATAAATAATACCACTGTCCAACTCACCGAAAATATAGACCCATATAAGATCGCACCCTCTAATGAATCAAAATAACGAATATTGAATATATGCAAATCAATAATTATTTTAGAATTAAGAGAATAAGAACTATCCATAATAACCGTAAGGTGTGAATTAATTTATATAGTCAGTATAAAATTAATTGCCCCAAATGTCCCGTTCAATACACACACAATGTACTAGCACAGAGAGTTGGAACAATAGACAACGCTATTATCTGTTCCCCGTAACTAAGACAGGCCTACTAAAATTCTGTGTTACAGTCGTACTAATGGTATGCCCATTTTCATCTAAACTGTGAACATAAAACTTATATTCTGCAAGAATCTAAAATCTGATCTTCTGTGT